>DWJZ01001017.1:0-26097 GCA_018249125.1 Asbolis capucinus | reverse complement strand
AAATTTTCAAAAAATATCTAATTAAAATCATTACGGTTTTGTTTTTTGTACTGATGACTTTCATTTTAAAAAATTCCAAAAATATGAGTTTTAATAAATAAAGTACCTTAAATTTGTTAACTTTGGTACTTTTATATGAGTAAGTTTTTAGACCTGATAATTTCCGAAACTGCTACGATTTTTTCGTTCATAACATAAGTAAAGTTTTGCTTGGGGTGAAAAAAATCACTACGTAGCGATTAAGCTGTTTGATGTCTTCCCGAATGTTCATGTTATTTATCTGTAGCATACTTGTAAAATAGTGTTTATCTGTATAAACTATGTAGATTGTAAATTTTGAAAATTTGTTAAGGCAACGTCAAATTGTCGGTGACTACACTACCAGCCATTGTTTAAAAAGCAGTTACATTTTGAGCCCTATTCCTTGGAAATAGATCTCTCAACGCCTGTCACGGCACAAGGTGGCCGAGCGTATCACTAGCGACGTCGTCTCTGGCAGCGCTCCCAAAGACAGCACCGGAGCTTATAAAAGAGGACGCCGCGCTGTTCCCACGCCCTGCGCGCTTCAAACCCGTCGCTATCCTCATGGGGCGCGCTAACCTCACTCGATAGTATAAGAAAAAAAAAATACTAATAATTTAATGTTTAAACATAACCAGTGATTTGGGACCAAGTGAAAAGTGACACGGTAAGTCTCGTGATGGTGCATTCGAAATGTGATCTGTGCAATGTGACTGTTCAGTGTTTTTACACTATGGAATTTCCACTTGGATTTGAAAACGGACGTTCTGTGTGGATTTTACACCTGACATGCGATTCATCATCTAACCTTACAATTTGAAAATACAGCTCAGAAATAGATACGGAATTTCGTCTGTGTTGCCAGAAGTGAAAAGTGTTTGTGATAACTAGTGAGAGAGAATACCTAGTATACCAAAACCTGAGTATCGTGTACCGAAAATAATTATACCGATAGCTGTCAGATAAAAAAATTGTGATGATTTTCACTTCTGGTAATCACAGAGTATTTAAAGTTATATTTAGCTCATACTTCCTTGATTGAAAATCTTTATATGCCCGGATTATTTGATCAATTTCGTAGAAGTGTGGCTAATTGACAGTAGTATTTTTAGGTTTTGTGCTTTAATGAAGAAGTTGTCTGTGCCTCTGATGCTAATATATCTTAACATTATAGACATCATCTTATTTCACTTAAAAAAATGTGTATATAAAATATATATGTGTGTGAGTGTGTGTGTGTGTATATACATATATATTCTTTGCGATAATTCCACTGAACAACTATCGTGATTTATTTTATTATTAGCTGTCGTTATGTATCCATCATCAAGTGTTATGATGGACGAAGGCCCAGAAACGATCTAAAAACTTGGCACAGTCCCGTTGATATCAGACATCAGACTATAAAGAAACTTTAATAATATATCATCTGATTATTTATTGCAATATTACATTGAACTTCATCAAAGAAAAAATGAAGTTATGTATCATAATATACATTAAAGTATTTCGAAGTATTTCCACCAATCGGCACTTGCCCAGCTCGATGGCCTATGGCTGGACCCCTCATTGCGAGTGGAAACCCGAGCCCAGTAGTGGGTCAGTAATGGATTCCAATGATTCATATATACAACTATGTTTAAGGAATATTTAGTCATGTAAATATTGACGAGACAATTTTAATTAACTGGCAATAAATTTTACTAGACCAATAAAAATTAATGACGCTTTAAAATTATACGATACTAAAACTTCCTTTTCTAATAAAATTGAGATCCATTCATAACTAGTAGTATGTTTATGATGTAAAGATCAAATAATCAACGGTAAAAATATTGAGTTCAAAATTAGAATGCCAAAAAAAATAAAACAAATATTTAATAAATAAAAAATACACTGAATCAATTGCTCAATACAAAACATGAATTTTGATACAAAAGAAAATTATGTATAATTTAGAATTTAAAAAATATATTTCTAATTCTATACGGTTACTAAACTTCAAAATACATTATTAATTATATTTTACAACGGTGCCATCTGTTCCCAAAATAGATCTCGCGTAACACCTATTTTAGTATTTTGGCTGTGACCTAACAGTCTTTCAAAACATGTCCAACAAGTTCCTTCTAAATCCCTTGTTCTACCGCCAACACTCCAAGTCGGACCTGCCAAAGCAAATGGTTACGACACACTCAACTACTATAATTCTATTTCGATTATTACCTTCACGTTTATTTCAAGATGACGAATCGCTCACCAGCATGCCCCCTACTCGTTACATTATCAAGGAATTTTAAAAGCTTGTCTTAGAAGTGCGCACGTGTTGTTCTGATTACATCTTTCCACGCCTCGCTCACTCACCTTACTTTTAACTAATACGATCCAATGCATCTAACCCACATCTAGGTAAAGTGATTTTGCCAAAATATTGGCCCAATCGATCTTATATTCGACCGCAAGACATCGACGATGAAAAACAGTAAGACCATAACTCTTTTGGGTCACACTCCTAGGAGTTACGCCCTCATATAAAAAAAGGTTAGGAATTACTTTACAGAGTTACCCATACTGTTTCCGTCGTCGAACACCAGCCAATAGACCTGATTTGTGATATGACGCAATTTTGAATTAACCAATCATGATGCTTTATTTTACGGACCCTGCTTCCCAATGTCGTTACTTGTTACAGAGATAGACTAAGTCCTGAAAATAAACAAAGTCAACTGTTTATCGCGCAAAAAGCCTTGGAGGGGTTGAAATAGGCTATCATATATACATATTGTAATATGCATTTGATAAAAATTAATAAACATTTCAACGACGGAAACCAGGCGTACCTTATTCTTATGAGATACGCCTTTATACGGTAAACAATAAGGGCGTAACTCGTTACTGATTTCCGTCGTTTGTTCTGGCATTTTTGAAAATTTACATCTGTGTATATAAATTTACACTTTATATGTCCCATAACCATAAAAATTTCAATTTATGCAGCTGAAAGCAAAAAGTAAATATTTGTTCAAGAATTTTTGAAACTTTCAGCTGTGACCTTAAGAACCCTGTGGGTTGGGGAATAAAAGTTCGTATACGAGTTCATCATTAAATTTGACCTTAAATTAGAATTTGACCTCAAATACATTTTGATCTCTAAGTTTTTCAAATTGTGGGAGGGATGAAATAGAGGCTGAAAATTTTTACAAAGTGTGTGAGATGTACTGTGTGAGATTAAATCGGTCTCGTGTACGTTCTTTAGGTACCTATACCGAAGCGAAGGCGGTCAGTCACTAGCAGTCTTATTTTAGAGTTTTGTTCATTAGTCAACGATGGAACAACCAATAGTACATTTTTTATCTGAAACATGGTCAATAATAACACCAGGCTGGGGTGTTCCTAATGCGTTGTCTACCCGAAAGGTAATAGTACGTAATACGCGTTGTCTACCCGGAAGGTAAAAGAGCGGAATACGCGTTGTCTACCCGGAAGGTAATGCATACGCGGCGAAGAGGAAGAAACAAGGGAATGTATCCCAATGTACCGCATTGCTATAGCAACTGGGATCTGTGATGGCAGCGAGTGGCCACAAAAAACTCTTTGCTTGTATTCATATATCTTCTCACTTACTGTAGATTACGTTTCAGTACATTTTAAACATTATATTACTTATATTATATTAATACGAGAAGCAAAAACTACGCGGACGGAGGATTATGAAATTTAACACAGTTAAAGTATATAAGGAGAAGAAGTGGAGAAAGCTAATATTTTATACAATAATGCAACTAAAATACATTTATTTAATTAATAAAATTCTGCACATTACCATCGATTTGACACAGACTTTAATTTGCCAATTTCAGTAGTGCTGATGATAAAATAACCCTATGACATATTAAGTTACGGTTGAAATTAAATTTTGTATTTTTTTTTCTATTCTTGGTTAATTTAAATACATATCTTTATAATCTGTAAACTAAACATTTTCTTAACTATATTATTTTATGAATCACCTCAAATTCGTTAAAACTCGATTTATGTTTTAATATCAGAACTAATTAATGCTTAATTAAATGTTAAGGTTATCTTTTTAGGTTAAGTGATGACCAGGTTGTTATGGATATAAAATACTAGCTTTTTCCTGTGACTACGTCCGCGTGATACTGTTTTCATTCCCTCTAAAATCTCCCGTCAGGTTGAAATTTATAAAACGCTCGAACAAATATTTACTTTTTTTTTTTAAATTATACGACCTTTTATGATTTTTTATCAACGAAAACTAACTTCCATAAAAACGTTTATACCGTATTTTAATCCCTTCAAGTGTTTGTCGCATTAGTGACTATACTCAAGCTTAAATTTTCATCAATTTAAATTCACGGTTACGTGACGTAACAAACAGATAGACAAACAGTTACTTCCTTATATATAATATTAAGTGAGATATTGTAGATACGGATATATGAATAATGTTTAATAATATATAATTACACATACTAACAGCGATTATAAAATTATTTTGGTATATCCGTTACGATAACAAAGGAGTTTTAAAAGTAAAATATGAATAGATTTTAGTTCGAATATCCGGTAATTCGTTTACGATTTTGTACGATATTTATACGAGGCTTATAACATTTCTGAGTAATACATATTCTGCGAATGTAGTCGCAGGGTGCAGCTAGAATTGCTTTCGTACGTCGTAGGGTTTGTAAAGCCGCCTTTGGATAGAATTCGTTGTACTATATCTGAGGTTTTTGGATGACGTAAAATGTCTACCAATGGGATAGTATTTAATTTATTTAGAGGTTAGAACGAACTTACCTGTGTGTGAAGTTCTACTTACATTACATGAGCTGCATGATCTCGAAGAATGGGATAGTGTTAAATTAAATTTATTTGTTAACTTACACATTTAAAGTGGCGTTGATTTTATTATTTTTCCATTTCTTGCGAGATGACGTGCTCTTTATCTGGTCGTAAAACTATCCTTGTCATATAGAGGACATATTAAACTCTGCAAAGGTTAAGAAAAAATTAGATATTAATTCTTCTGTGCATTCTAGGTCTAAAAAACTACTACTAAGACAATGAAACATCTGAACCCTACTTTCTTAGATATTTATTCATTTCTGTCCTACACAAAACAAATTGAAGTTATGTTTTAAGACGATGGAAAAATCTATCCATTTTTTAGCCGCACTGTAAGCGAGACTTTTTTTAAATTCGTTTCTCATCCCTAATATTACTTTAACCACACAGAGAAATTTTAGATTTTCAATCTAACACTACTTTATTTTGATAATATATTAAGTAGCCATTAATTTAGTAATACAACCTGATATAATATGAAGATTAATTAATTAAGGCACGCATTTTATTAATTATTTTGGCCCAAAACCCCCACCAAATAGTAATGTAGACAAAACAGGTAGAAAGTTTAACTAAAATTCAGATTCGTCGAAATAGATTGAATAAAATTGGGTTAACACAAATTCGCTATATAATATACCATTTTCAGCAGGTTGCGATTAAATTAAAATAAAAAACTATTTAAATTAAAAAAAATAATAATTAAGACAACCTCGCCCATGCTTTGAGTTTAAGCTGTTACAGAATACCTTGCAGTAGTAGCCAAACAAATGCAAGATGTTTTTTTTTGTGTCATGGCACATCTCAGACCTTACACTTAACCATCAACTGCCAAACTGTCATCGAGATTTAAAAATACGCGGGAATTTTCATGATGAGCACTAAAGACAATTTACGCTAACGATCTCCCAGCGATCGCGGCAAAAATGTCAGCCTTGTATTTAGAACATTGGATTTATATTTAGAGAGAGAAAATAGAAAATCACAGGGAAACAGCTGAATGCCAATGTTAAACATCTATTTTGGTTGCTAGGATAAAAATGCGTTAAATAAAATACTTATGCTCAAAGCATACACACAATATTTCTTAGTAATGTTATCATTTCGTAAATATTTTAACACTAGTTCAAATACTAAAAGTGAAGTTATTATGTGTACTGTAAGCTATGGTTTAATACACTATCGGTGTTAAGGTAATAAAAATGTTGTGTTTGTCAGTATGTACATTCGTTATTATAGCCAACGCAAGTCACAAATTACGAGGTGAAGATACAATTTTTAAATGTGTTCCAAATGTTTAAAAGCTAAAATGTTTTGTACGAAAACGTGTCCGTCTTTTTGAAAATCTCTATTTGAAATTGTCGTTTTGAGAATATTCCCTTTTAGAAACGAAATCCTTAGGTATATAAAATCATGACTTAAGAAAAAAACTAACTGCCACACAAAGAGTCGTTTAACGATGGCTTAAATCCTTCCCTCTTCACAAAAAAGTACAATGTAATTCTTCCACTTTAACATGCATACATCAAATCCAGTCCAATCCATACGAAATACAACAAATAAAGTAACCGAGATAGCTCGAGAATTAGGCATCTGAAGTGGTAACGAGCTAACCGCATAGTTCATAGGACAGATAACCGACACGAAAGAAAGGTTTTCGAATGGAGGCCATGTCTCGGAAAAAGGAACACCAGACGCTATGCCACCAGACGGCCTAAAAAAGATAGCAGGCATTCGCTTGATTTGGAAGGCTGGATCCAATAGTGGGCGTTGAAAGGATTTTATTATTTGGAGAGATGGGTAAGGTTCAAACCCAAAGGCCACTGCGACCACTGTTTTTTTTTATTTTTACTTAGAATAAGGTAATGCTAGACATCGATCCCACCTCGAGGAAAGTAGCGATGATGTCTAAGGTGTTGGGCGCAATAACTTAGTAATTACCTATTCACTTTTCTCTTGAAGATTCCTACATCTTACGTAGGCGGGAACAGCGACGCAGGCAATTGCAGCTGGACCCACTCAAGCTATATCTAATCGCCAAGGCCCACAGTAATTTTAAACCATAGGACGTTGGGTTTCAGATCCCAGACTCTTTCAGACTTTATTAGGTGTTCCCCAAATATGAGGTTTCTGCAATGAATGTGTGCTGCGAACTCGTAGAGGATGTGTGTGTGTTTCCTCTGCCTCATCGTAGACTCTACATGTTGCAGTGTTGCCGAGTCCTACGACTGATAGATGGATCTTTAAATGGATTTGTTAATTTCTCACATGGTGCACGTTTACTCCATTCGGCTATGCTACACAAAACTGGAAAGCGGACGCGATACCACCAAAAATGTTTGTGATAGCTATTGCTACAATATTTTATTAAATATTGTTACTCTGTGGAACTGCCTATGAAGTAAAGGGCCTTGGATCCCATTCTCGTTCGGGGCAAGCATTAATGTGATATATTTATGGAATCGTGAGGGACGAGTGTGCTAACGATTAAACATTTAATTTAAGTCACTGTCTCACAGATGATATATAAATGATTCGTGCAAAAAGAACAGTTAAAACTGTATATTTGAATTGCCCGTAATAAAATATTGAACTCCATCAATCGTCTCGAATTCCCAAACACCTTCAAACAACCATGCAGTGGAATTAGTTGATGAATGAATGTTACTCAATTGCGCTATCTCATGCACGACAGGTACAACAGAAGTATTTGTTTTGCATGCATGCATATAATCACTCCAGGTTTTAGTTTAGACGAGTTGAATCTAGCCAACGGTTCAACACAATGTCAGGTCTGCGGTTTAAGAAACATTCAAATAAACAATCATTCAAAACCATCGTACAATGCTCGTTCTCACAACACGAAAAGGAAATATAGCTAGTTTGAAAATGCTGATATACACAACATTACACAACACTAAACCGTAGCAGACCAGGCTGTCGTGCGATGCGACAGAAGGTAGCTACGTGGTGATAGGACTTCTCAGAAGGATAATGTCATGATTATTACTATTAAATTAGTCATATTATTCCTAGTATCACCTTTTCGTGAAGGCTGTCCATCGTCTGGCTTGAGTCAACGATCAAAGGACTCGTATTCCGGTTGAATTGAGAACCAGTTACTCTCTTATATCTCCCGTTCCCACAGTCATCATACTTCCCATTCTTCTTCGGTCGTCTGTCCTGAAGCGATTCGTGCATTGGTGTGCCTGAGGTGATTATTGACTCCGGTTGCTACACTATGTACTGCTTCATTTCTTTCTATGTCTTCCCCATGTATAGGTAGACATCGACTTATTAACACTCCTTGGTATTGTTAATGTCCGTTATATGTTAGCTCATAATATAAAAAATATAACCATGCGTTACATTTAAAATGCCCTTTGAATCTCACCTAAGTAGAATTATTTAGAAATACTTATCGTTTACGTAGATCAGTGATTTTCAAAGTAGTCTACGTAAAGTACCAGGGATCCATAGATTCTATGAAGGTCTACGTTGTCGTGAGAAAAATAGGGGTTCACAACTTGTGAGTTTGGGACGGAAAATATCAACTTTCTTTACGACGCTTACTTAGTTAACCAATAGAATTTTGAAAGTGGTTAAGAGAAAAGTAGTTTGGATTAAGACTCAATCTCAGCAACCTTCAAGTGTCTTATAAGGGTTAAGGCTACGACGCACTACGCAGGCCGAGAATTGGCAGTCTTGGCGTATTATTTTTAACTTGTCATCGCAGACATTGTACAATTTAACTGTAACACAAATACCTGAAATTACAAAATCGTTGCCAGTGTTGAAAAAATATTAATTCATATACATATTTGTAGTAAACTTTCTTGGTATTGGTATGAAAATTACTGCTCCGGGCTCAAAATCACTTAAAAAAAATTCTCACTTTTCTTTACACCTTAAAGTCACTATAAAAAATAAAATTTTCTCATTACGATATTATAATTAAACATGTCAAAACGTAAATAGTACAATACGTTATAAATCGCAATTGCCTTATAGAATTTCTTAACTTTTAAAACATATTCATAATATTATTAAATACATCAGACTAACGAAATTTTACTGTTCCAGTTATCAGCATCATGTCGAAGTCACCAAAAGGGTTTTCAATAGGATAGAAGTAAATTTCGTTTTTGTTTTTAATAATTAATCTTATCAAGAGTAAACATGTTCACATAACGCCTAAAATAAATGTATAGCAATGTTTTGATTGCGTGTCCTTGTTAAGTTAACCACAGAAAAGCAAGGACCCTTAAATGGTTCAGTTAAATTTATAAGAACCCTTATTTTTATACGTATATGCAATGTATGTTATTTACACGATAAATGCATGCGATACCGTTGTTTGACGTGAAAATATTCCGTCGTATAGATCAGTGTCACCAGCCAGTCTGCCAGGGAGCTCCAATGTCGAACTGTCGGCCGCGCTCCAATTGCTGCTTGATCATTATCGTAGTCTAATACGAATAATTAAATAGAACTCAGAATGTTATGTTAAATTATTTATAGCTGCTAGCCAGATTAGGGTAATAAAACAGTATTTTTAAAAGCAATACCTGTCGTTTAATAAATCTAAATATGTACCATCCTTATCAGCTGTTTCTCCTGCAGATCTCTTTAAGTATCTTTGGTTCTCAAAGTCGCGTGAAGTTTATCGTCACTTGACCATTATGGTGGATTATATCTTTTACCTATCCCGATTTGTGATAAAAGATCCGAGCCCCGGTGTTAGGAAACGTGTGTGATAATTGAGATTAAATCAAATAAAACGAATACGTCATACCACCAAAAAATCCGTTTGCACAGGCTAAGATGTGTAATTCAGTAAAATTTTCCACAAAAGGAAGTTAATGTCTTGTTAATATTAAAGACCTAGCCGTGACCTAACTGCTAACGGATTATTATTAGGATCAAAAATGACATTAGATCATGTTCTATTAACCTTGTTAACTTTTCAAGTCATCAAATTAATGAAAACCCAATTAGCTATCGATTCAAATTAAATTATTATCGCCTTAATGGCTATTGTAAAATAAAGAACCTTAAATTGAATAGTAAACACAAGACGCGTCAGTTAAATACCGGGAGCTCGACCCGGGCTGCGGTCGCTATAAAAAGATCATCACAGGACGGCCGACGGCCGCGCGACATGCAACCCTGGAAAGCGACTCGACTGTGCCATCGAGTGCTGCTGCCAAAATAATTAAAGAAATCTCCGTCGGTGTCCCTCCGCCGCGCCCGCGCCGCTCTAAAATCGTCGCTCTTCGCCCGGGAGTTGCTACTCGGGGCGCGGCGGGAAAACATCTCCCGCGTCACTCTTACTTCTTCTTTCCTTCCCGACGCTGTCGAAAAAAAATATTTCAGTAAGTTTCTAATACCTCCTAAAACGAAACAATCGTGAGTGTTCATCGAGTGTGCAAATAAGTGATAAACAACGTATTGATAAAATTGTGATTAAAATTTTTATGTGATAAGTGTTACATAACGCAAAGAAAATTATGTAGTCGTTTCTGAATTTTAAAAATACCGCACTTTCTAGGCGCCTGTGATACAAAAATAGCATTGCGTCACGTGGTACAATTTCCACCTATAGAAAAGTTCCACATTATTTTAACGTCAAAAATTATATTTCTCTTGTAATATAGATACTAGGGTATTTCTTTGCTTAATTATTTTCTTTGTTTTTATAGTTCATGAAAACTTATTTATTTACAAACCTAAATTCGGAATAGCTTTAAAAGTTTTTCATTTGACTCATTAGCTACGTTTAATGTCGACTAGATGGCGGCACGGTCAACGAATACTTTACGTCAGTCTTGAAAAAATGACGGCTGAATTGGATACGTGTTGGTGTGGTTTATGATATTTACGAGAAAAAGTATTATCATAGTACAAGAGTATAGTTACAATTAAATATACTAAGACTCAAACAATTAATGTTAAGTGAATTAACCCACAAGACATTTTTCTTCTCATGTCAATAGTAAAGTTCTTTCGTGGTGAGTGTCAAGTGCTACGATCAAACGGTGCTTCGGCGGAATAGGAAATAGCTAGTTATCCTTACTGGATTTGTGCCCTAATTTTTACCGTTAGCGTAATTTGTCTTACCGCGTTACGTGAATATTAAAACGTGTTTCGTAGATTGCTACATACAACAAATCAGTTTGATTAAATATTCGAATAACAATCGTAACGATTACGCGACATTTTTCAATCATTTAATTATTTATTGAACCTCATTAATTAAACATTGAAAATCACTATTTTTGTCATATATTTTTAATTACTTTATTAAATAAACATAACCTCCGAAGGATTTAGGTTGGTGACGATGACTTGTCATTTCTAACCTCTTATTCTCTCTTGCCTTATAGAACTGACGGCAACGTAGAAATTTTACCATGGAGGACGCTCACACGAAATCCGTGGAAGAAGTCCTAGGATATTTTGGCACAGACCCAGACAAAGGCCTCTCTCCAGACCAAGTGAAAAGGAACCAAGACAAATATGGGCCAAATGGTAAGTTGCTTTGTTTACTTCCTACTTTATTACAGAGATAAACTAATCAGATCAGAGCTATAATATGACTTTTAGAAACAGATTTGTTCTCATTATCTCAAACCGTTTTTTTTTCCGATTAGCTGTAATTACAATCAATTCCATTGCTTATTACACTGCATTGCAAAAACACTAATCTGTGGCGTGATAACTAAGGAAACTTAAATTACAGGATTAAAAGTAACTAGACAATTCGCTAAATTGGAATTCATGCAGAAAATAATAGGGCCTTAAAAATGTCTAATAAGACTTATAATAAATATTCTATACCTGTTAATATGATGAATACCACGAATGTAGGGAAAGTTAGTCAATTATTGCAAAACTAATAATCTCATTGTAGACTGCAATCTATAAAAAAATATTGAGGCATGGTCCTTCTATAAAAGAACTAGTACGTAATTGTTGATGTATCATTGTTTATCGTGTTATGGTTCATAATAAACTATTGTTTCTTTCTTATGGTCCTAATCAATTTATCCCTCTGTATAAATGCACATGGCACTAGTAAGAAACTATATGCTGCTCTGTTTCATATTGTATAAATTAAAACAAGAGGAAATTTAAAAAAAAATCCCTGGCCAACAAAGCCTTTATACACAATAAAAAAATATATATACTTGTATGGTCATGAATAACTAATAGATTGTTATAGACAACTACTAGTAACAATAACAACTGTTATATAATCAACGGCATATCTGTCGCTGCTGGGATTGAAATTTACAGCTCACAGGATGTACAGGAATAGTGTCTTGGGCAAACATCGTTACTCTTGTGGAAATTGCATTATATTAGTAACAAAAAAATGTTTTAGAAAGTTTGCTAAGAAATCTATACATACATACTACATTAAATATTATTTTTAGCTAAACCATTAGTAGGGTCATTAATATTGTAAGAGCTCATATAATATTTTTAAAACCCTTGTGTGGTTGTTGTTTAATTCTTGTGTTTGTTACTACTTAACTCAGAAATCAATATGGGTGGGTTTTCTCTCTTACGGTACATGGTGACTCACTGAAATAAAAAAGGAGTTCTGGATATTTTGTAATGATGTAATAAGAATTTTATAAACTTTATTTATTAAAGAAATAGACATATTGGTGAAAGTTTGTATGTGTAGTCACTCATGTGGTTAACAGAAAAATTGTTTGTACCAATATATGTATTCAGTTTTAAAAGTATAATTGAGAATATCAAAATGTTTGGATTCCAAAATTAAAAAGAATATGGAAAGGTTTTCTTACTGTAATCTGTGACAGTAAAACAGTGAAAAAAAACAAGGTCACTCTTCAAGTAACCAAGAGTGAAAGTTGGCAATTTTTTATTCTTTTACAAGATACATTTTGCTTCTTACATTTTGATGCAAAGAAAATAATAGAATTCTGCCACAAATTATGAAAAAGAAGCTGGAAATATAATAGTATATTATTGTTAGAATTTCTTTAGTGAAGCATTTTTTTGTCATTCATTGTTGGTGTATCACGGCTGCATTGTTTGAAAATAGAATAGGGTGTATTTTCTCATAGCTCGGAGCACAATAAAATTGTAATGGTGAACAAAAACTTATCATCTTTCATTAATTCATAATATTTCTGTTTTATTGCATGAATGGACAAATAGCACATTATATTAATTAAATTATCACACATTTAAATAATGTTTAGGTTATGAATATAGGTAATGTAATAATTTTTTTTTTTTTTTCTATTATGGACTCCTTTGTGACTAACCTTAATTTGGTCCTTTCTCATACGCCAATGTGTACTTTAAACTATTTATATTATTAGTGCGGTCCATAATATTTGCCTGCTTTGCTTTGATGCCTAAACTACTGAACCGATTTTATCAAATTTAGTACAGAAATAAATTAAAACATGGGAAAGCGAGTTTTTCAAGTAAATACATATATAATAAGTAAATAAATCAATAAATACATTTGAAAAAATAAAATGAAAATTACCAATTTCGGTTTGCTAGTTGCTGTTTAAAACAGTTGTCAATAATTTTGACTAAATAAGTGGGTACATTCTATTTCTTCTTCGTTAATGCTTAGACAGTAGACAGTACAATTAGCTTAATAGCTACCAGAGCTTGGTATTGACAATAACACAAGAAACTATCGTGAAATAGAACATAGTAAAATACTAAAAACATTTTCTTTCTATGATTCTTCATTCTTATACTTTACGCTAACAATAGATACCTTGTGAGCTATGCGTTCATGAAAGAACATCCAGGTCATGTAATGTCATCACTTCACCTTGTCCCCGACTTGGTCTAATCTCTGTATGTGTATGTATGATATTTCATGCGTAAATAAAAGTAATCCATGCACTAGCAAATACATAATTTTACGATAGGCATTTAAGAAGTAAAGTCAATACTTTCCTATGTTAATATTTACATGAGAAATTAGTTACTAATTTCGAAATCAGTTGATAGCTTTTAGTAATGTCTTATATCTCGATAGGCAACAGTTATCATCGGGTTTATAAAAAAAGGCAAATATAGGATAGAGTAATAAAAACTGAAGGAAAACCATCTTGGTCTCCTGCTTAATTAAAGAAATCTCCGCGTTTAATTGCTATGAGTATTTAAAAATAAAGTTACATAACTATGAGTTTTGTTGCTGCCTTCTAATTGAAAACGCGTCTGTGGCGGCTGTATGGTGAAATCCTAAGACGTTAAATTAAAAAAAAAAAAGCATCTGCGATCTCATATCATAGGTACATAAGAATCAATAACAAGAAACGGACTCAAAGACCGATAAAAAAAGTAAGTCATGCTTGAATGATACGAGAATACATAATCTTTATTCCATATATCTAGGCCGATGGTCAATAACTAGAGTATAGATGGACGATGAAGAATTTGTTCACGTGTGCGTCAGTAGGGTTTATTTATAGTCTGCTAAGAGGTGGCAGGGAGGACCCTGGTTGTCAATGGTGCGTATGCCCGAGCACCGATAGAACGCCCCTTCAAGCGTGACCACCGTATCAAGCGGTCTCGACTATAATTACTTAGAATACGTCTATACGAACATTTTTATCGTATAATTTATTTTTGTTTTCATTTTAAAATTCGACTTCAAATTAATTCGAACACAAAAGGAAATCATCAACAAAAACGTAGTCGTAGACAATTAAATATGCATCATGAAGGATACCTCAAAATCTACCTGACGGATGCCGTTCGACATTACATGGAATTGAATGAACGTGAAAGTACTAGCTTTCGAATAAAAAAGAATTATCAAAATCGGCACTCGCATAAAAAAGTTGATTGACAAAGAACATAAAGAAAACTAAGAAAAAATCGAATCACTCAAAAACTACTCGTCACTATAAATAAAATGGGAACGAACAAAAAAGTGTTATGAAATTTGGTTCATTTATTTAAAAGTTCTGAAGTAACATATATCAAAAATACACACGAATTGAGATTTTTTTTTAAAGTTGTTTAAAAAATTACATAAATATCAACGAAACTTGTAGCAGTAGGCGCCTAAGCATTTCGAAAATTGACGATCAACTCATATGTTAACTTTAATTTGGTGATGAATTGAGTTTAAAATTTAAAAGTTGATAAGGCTTATCAATATAGTTGATTATCCACAACACAGGGAATCCTAGTGTGGAACCAACGATCTGTAATGTATACAATTTAAAACCTCTGTATGTACAATAAATAAATTATAAATAAATTAAAATATATTATCAACCCTCTAATCCATTTTCGAATTTAACTCACAGTGCACCCTACTAAGCAACAGACATAGATAGCTGTAACAAACGGTTCCCCATATTAGAGTGCCAAGCTTGCTAAACTGTACCACTTTAACACCCGTGAAATATTATAAACGTGTAATCAATCAGCAACGCATCAGCGATGCCTTTGTTGTTAGGCTTCTTGCTGGTACTCGCGAGCAACGGTAACTAGTTACGTCAGGTGGCCTGTTTACACTCCATTCCGCTTTGCAGGCCGATAGTGAGTCTGTTAAGCTACTATAGCTTACTCTGTGGTAATCCATAGATTAATAATTAATAATAATTGCGCTTATTTATAATGACGTATGATGTTAAACAAAAATCCTCCTGTGATGACGGATGCATATTTTATATTATTCTTTTACACAATATATTACTCTTTTACACAAAAAAGGTTCCGTTCAGTAAGATCCGAATGAAATTTCAGCACAGAGGTAAATTATAATTTGGAATAACACATAATTATCAACACACCACACGAGCGAAGTCGCGAACTGAAGCTAGTAAGATTACAACTGAATTATTATTTAAAAAGTATGAAATATTAACAATCTGGGGCGAATTGTATATCAGAAACAGACGCGTATCGATTAAAATCACGTTATGTAAAACGAGATAAAGCATGCAGCAGTCGAAGAAACACGTACCTAAGTCGCCTGTTCATTAAGTTATAAACAAAATATACCTATCGAGTGACAGATAGTATAATCATATTCAGTATGTAAGAATAAAAAAAATTTAATATAATTGGGTTGATATTTCCGTAAGATATTGTGTACTTAGGAGATCTGACGGTGACTGATAACAGCTAGATTAATTTTATTGTTATTTTGTGTCACCAATGTCTCAAGAATGAATAACAATTCGAATGACACTTCACTTTTAATGAATATTTTGAAAAAAAAATACGAGTATTGGCTTCTATTGTGTCCCTATTAAAAAACGAATGGTTTAAGTCCTCTGTGGTAAAATGTCATCTTGTATCTACGTAATCACTCACAACTAAGATCGCTTATATTACTTATGTATTTAACCCTAAAATAATTTAAAAACAAGCTTTATAATAGCTAATTTTACTACTCCGTAGTGTAAGAGGAAGTGGGTCTAATTAAACTCGTAAGATTTGCAGCACTAAAGTTAAATAAAAGCTTGTAATTGAATTACTTCTAGCTAAAAAAAGTCCATACAAAAAATTCCGCAACCCAGTTGAATATCGAAACTAAAATCATTATGTGAAAATACTTTATTTCCCCTAGGCCTACTACTTTCAATATATAAATCTTTCGTACATTCTCATAACATTGACAAATTTTACATTATACGAAAATAAAGTTCATGAAATCTCTTCTATTTTCTATTTTATTGGCTTCACTCGGTGAAAATTTATAACGGGAAATATAAAATAATACTTATCAAGTTCCTACATTTTAAAAGTTTAATGTTCACTAAATAAACTTAGTTTACATCCTAGTTGTAAATCTAAAATACTGTTTGATTTTTTTTTTATTTTTTTTTTTATATAGAAAGAATTGTATTACTTGCTGTTGAACGGCTATGTAACCACGTTGGTATACAAAAGCAGCTTTTCCGATTGGAACTCCATACTAGAATCGACATTAATATGACAGATGTATATTTGTTCTCGGCTTTTATTTGCCATACCCATCCGCAACACCAGTAATCCAGTAACAGCGTGTAATAATATATTTTTAGCGTTTACTATGATGCTAAAATATGTATCAGTCGTGTGTTGCCACTGGTGACTAATATGTGTTAAAAAGCCGGGTATGAAGTAGGTAATATTGATAGTAACCTTATTTTAATTCAAATCCCATTCTTGTTCGTCAAAGGCCTCTTATCATGTTTAACATGCTGAACCTAACTAAAACATAGCTCGTAGTTAAGCGTACAATTTTTATGTCAAATATGTTGAGTTATCGATTTTGGTGAATGGAGGGTATTTGGCAAAACATTACTGTATTTTATTAAAATTATAGGGTACTATATATTTTTTTCTGTTTGGGCTTCTATGATCTTTAATTCTCTATTGGCGTCATCAATTTAAAATTAAGTCTTTGTCCTGGACATTATATTAGTTTAGTAGATCACTTCGTCATCTATTCTGTTTTTAAAAAATGTATCCCCAAAATGGTGAATGGAAACGTATTTTAGAGTAAATTTAAAACCCAAGCGAATTCTGGCTTAGCTTGGCTATTAATAAATTACAATACTATTCGTTTCAACTAACTTTGAAATAAGATAATTACACACGAACACTATTACTATTTTGTTAAAATTGTCTTAGCGTATTATACTCGTATAAAATACACGTCACTTGATATTTTTTTTATTATAATTCTAAAGTTACGTAACATAGTGTTGTTATGGTAAAAAGTCTTAGCACGTTGTAATCATTAGTAGTTCTAATGATTGACGTCATATTAGCATTGTAAAGTTTTTATTTCTGTATTTCATTCGTCTCTCTGGTCTAAATTTAAAAACGCTAGATTTTTTTTTATCACATGTTTTGTATTCGACGATGACACAGTTCCATTACAGCCTTTGATTTAATTTGACCCCTACAAGCCATTTTTCGCAACAAATAGTAGCTTATATTCTTTTTAAACTTCTAGTCTATCTCAGTAAAATTATCACCAAAATCGGTCCAGTTAGACCTCAAAGACTAACAGAGTTAATTACTTTTGCATTTATAATATATTGAAATTTACGAAGTAAAGGTCCTTTTTAAATTAATTATAATTAAATATACTTATATTAAGGCGCAAATTTGTTTCGATGTTTTTGACTGACTTTATTTGTGAAAATGCACAACATCTAAGAATGTTTGCACGAAAACTCTTAGACAAGTATTTGTTTATTTTCACGGCCTCGCACCGCTCGCTGGTCGATTATTTTGTTAGAGTCTCGCACTTAAACTACGCGTCACTCACTTGAAGATTCGTCACAATACGGAAAATCACTAAACCGGAATACATTTTAACGTAAATTAAATTCGTAATGAATATAACGCTAGTTTACAATAATTATTTACAAAGTCTTTATCGACCCATATTTTGTTTGCATTGGCTGCCAAAATTGTTTGAAAATTGTATAAGGTTTGTACAGAATATAGAATGATGTTAATTGACTGATTTTGTTGAAGAATTGTAAGTACTTGATATGGCCGTGACGTGATTGTCGAAGATATACGATGAAACCTGCCAAGTGTTCAAGAATCAACAAAACATTATATTATATGATCGTATTTAATAGAACTAGTATGAACGACGCGCTTCGCCTCCTCTTTTGTCACCCGTACCGTTATGGACTGGAATAAGTTGCTCGCGTCGGTGTTCTCGTTCGATTACAAAGTAAGGGTGCCATGTCAAGAGTTAATAGGCTGCCACTAAATTAGTGCGCTTTACTATCCAAGAATTCAGTAATCAAGCGCTAAGTTATCTAAGGTAAAAAAACCAAAACTAGTTATAAATTTGACTTTTAAGAAAGCATGAGCTCTCTTGTGACTATAAAGTTCCTACGATGAAATAGAAAGTATTACTTTATCTCAATACATAGATAATAAAAGATGTTCTTGGACTAAATCACCCGCTAACTAGGTTCTCAACTAATTTCACGTTAAGTCTTCCCGAGGCCTTGGATTACGTTTTCATTTCCACCGTGACTCAATTTTGCTGGAGATAATCGAACACTTTGCTGGGGTGCTTCTGTAGAACCATGATCGAGTGGATAAGCAGCGGTCTGTATGATAAGGTGATTAGAATACATGTAGACAAACTTCTTAGGCTCTTTCAGACTTTGGACGGCATATCTGCCTTTTACCTTTCAATTCCCGTAATTATGACAAAAGGATTTGACCTAGATTGAAATCCTGCAAACAAAACTCGAAACTGTTAAGAGACACTTGAAAAATTTAAAATAACAAAACTCATAACCGTAAGAAACATTTGAAAATTTAAAATAACGAAACTCAAAACCGTAAAAGACACTTGAAAATTTTAAAATAACAAAAGTCAAAACCGTCAAAAACACTTGGAAATAACAAAAGCAAAACATCAGGATAAACTTGATAATGATTCTTACCTACTCAGCTCTTACCAATGAAGCTGGCTATGGATGGACTGAAATACTATATAGATGCTCACCAGAACTGCCGGTTTATTTTGGACAGTGAATTAGTATACGTTGGCGGCCTGCGTCTACAAATGCGGCAGACTCGCAATTCTTACGACCATTCCTACGAGCGATTCATTTATGTAATATAAAAAAATCCATGTTATTTTTGAAACATTTATAACGATTTACGACACTAAATGCGCCTGTTCAAAGCAGCGATTATGATTACTGGGGTTGATGCCAAAAAAAAAAGTGAAAATTTATTGATCGTTAGATTCCAGTGCTTAAGAATTATTAAATAGCAGCACAGCATCCATCCGTGAATCTGTAATGTAAACTAAAACGATGATTCCGAACTTTATTTTGACAGTCTTCCAACACGAAGTGTTCTTTAGCAGTCAGAATTAAATCTCACAAATATTTTTCAGTAATCTCAGCTAACCATTAAAATTAAATCGCCGCGGAACTTCACCCACTTGTGTTGTCTGAGATGTCATCGTTACACTTTCCGCCGCACACTTCTGGATTTCTTGGAGTCTACCCAAGGATTCTATTCCGAAATTAATTGAAAGAACCATTAGTTAAAATTGTAATAAGTATTTCAATGTCGTATTGTAACTCTATATCTGTAATTAAATCGCTTGTTACGTCCAAAAGCAAGCCCGAAGCCACAATTGGAACCAAGGCCAATACTGCCACCTGTAGCATGTAGTAAGTCGCCAATTCCATCATTCACATCGTATACGTCCATAGTAAACCTAAGTACAGTGCCTACAATAGGTAGACTGCGTCTCAATGAACGATTCGCGTTTCGCAGGTTCACGACAATATTATCACAAATTCCGTATTTAGAACCAAGCTTCAATGACAAACCGAATGGTGGATGTATATAGAATGTGAATTTTATAAAACAGCATCGAAATAATACATTCGTTAATCCTTGTTTATGCACAGACGCTGACAAGGCGTTATCGATGCGTTGACTAATTGCTTACATTAGTCTTGGCTATGTTGGCAACGGCACTGTGTACGCAAATAGTCGATACAACGATTGACTTAGCGCACGTTGCCTGATTACAATCCAGTCAGACCTAGATAGCGAGAACACAACCAACTTCACTGGAAGCTAAAACATCTGTTCACCACTAAAATCCGCGAAACACGTGATTATTGAGTACTGAAGACTTTGAAACAAGACTATCGAACGCGGAATTGCTTGCGTTCAGATTATCTTGGACGCTGTTTTCCGGGTCTTAAATAGATCGTGGAATAAGGACGTTACTAACACAAAATTATGGTTCATGAGAAATGATATTCCTCAAGAAATGTTAGCTAAAGAATTTGATTACGTCAAATACGTACGTAGCAAGGTCATTGAACAGGTAACTCACGTCACGGTGGAGACGTGGCCCAATACGATCGCCATACGATGGTTCTTTATTGCACTGTCCACGCCTTTGTTCGTCACGCAATTTTTGGTTCGTTTAATTTATCTCCGGCTTGAGGAAGCGAAATTATTATGAGCCATGTTCGCGTAATAATTCTATTAACCTATTGTAAACAGATGAATAATTTATGGTAACCACATAAGTCATCGTAGTCCATAGAAATAAATTTAGCACAGTGTCTTCAATCAATGTTACTCGTTGACAACTGCGACGAATATTGTGAAATTTACTACTTGCACACAACTCTCTGAACAAAGGACAATGAAAAAAATCTTAGCTATGCCAATCTCGTTGTTTTTCATTCGACTCTTATTAGACCCACCGTCAAATAACATTCAAATCCCACGATAAATATTTATAATTCAAATATTTATACCACAAACATCATTTGAGACGTTACTGTAAATACAATTTCAAACGTTATCTGTGTTATCTTTTGGCGAATACCCTTAAATTTCTGTGTCAATGACAGTCATGTACATTTCGTATAATATAAGTTTAATCGCTTCGCATTTGATTTCAAATCAGTATATTATAATCCTATTAGACATTCGATTTCACTTTTTAGGTTACCGGCACTGCGTATATGATTTACAGAATCGCTTAGCGACGTCACATTTTAATTAGAATTTAATGGCTGATTATTTGTCTTGATATCAAACAAGGCTAAGCCTAATAGGTTGGAGTTAATGTGCGGCTCTAAGTTAGTTGATTGTGACGTCATTATGATTTGTAACGACTGAATCTAAAACCCGCGCAACGCTCGCTATCTAGTTCATGTTCAGTTGATCTACATGTATTTATGTACATATGATCGTAACAACCGAGATAGATCGCATACCTGCTCTGACTGGTTTATCGTCTGGTAAATTTACTCCTTTGATGTTTTATTCAAAACTCTAATTACGGTTCTTTTCTGTTTTCAGAACTGCCAACAGAAGAAGGTAAGCATACTATTCGTCAAACTGATGAAGAATGTCTAGAATAACGAATTTTAATTCAATTCAAATTCTAAACAATTGTCAAAATCAGAGTCCTTACTCCAACTGGTATTGTTCAATATCGAAATATTATAAATAAGGATTTCAATGTATTATTAAAGTTCATAATAAAATCCGTAAGGTTGTCCTTACATAAGATTTTTTTTCAAAATGTGTTAAATTTATGAAGTTATTAGAATTTATTACTTTATTTTATTGCTTAATTTTATAGGAAAAAGTATATGGCAGCTAGTCCTGGAGCAGTTTGATGACCTCTTAGTGAAGATTTTGCTGTTAGCCGCTATTATATCATTCGTAAGTGCCATTTTCTTCTGTAATGTTCAATTCAAAATTCATTTTTATTAGTACCTAACATGTGCTTTTTTGTTTCCAGGTTTTAGCTTTATTTGAGGAACATGAAGACGCATTCTCCGCCTTCGTAGAACCTTTCGTTATTTTACTAATTCTTATTGCTAACGCAGTTGTAGGAGTATGGCAGGTAAACTCGGAACTTAAGTCATTTTACTCTTAGTAAAACCAGTAAATTTTCACTAGAATAATATGATGACTAACTCATAATTAGGTAACATAAGTCTTATTGATGAGGTGATTAACCTTAATTTTGATAAATCTCTGGAGATAACTTTCACCAAATTATTTTATTACTATAATGTATTCCAGGAAAGAAATGCAGAATCCGCCATCGAAGCTTTAAAAGAATACGAACCCGAAATGGGTAAAGTACTAAGAGGAGACAAATCTGGTGTACAAAAAATCAGAGCGAAAGAGATTGTGCCCGGTGACGTCGTTGAGGTGTCTGTCGGTGACAAAATTCCCGCTGATATCCGTCTGATTAAGATTTTCTCCACCACTATTCGTATTGACCAGTCTATCCTGACTGGTGAATCCGTATCTGTCATCAAACATACTGACCCCGTACCCGACCCACGCGCTGTCAACCAGGACAAGAAAAACATTCTTTTCTCCGGTACCAATGTCGCTGCTGGTAAGGCCCGTGGTATTGTCATCGGCACTGGCCTCAACACCGCTATTGGTAAGATCCGTACTGAAATGTCTGAGACTGAGGAAATCAAAACTCCTCTGCAGCAAAAACTTGACGAATTCGGCGAACAATTATCAAAGGTTATCTCCGTTATTTGCGTCGCTGTATGGGCTATTAACATTGGTCACTTCAATGACCCCGCCCACGGTGGAAGCTGGATTAAGGGCGCCGTCTACTACTTCAAAATTGCTGTCGCCCTGGCCGTCGCCGCTATTCCCGAAGGTTTACCCGCTGTCATCACCACTTGTCTCGCTCTCGGTACCAGGAGGATGGCTAAAAAGAACGCTATTGTCAGGTCTCTGCCCTCCGTAGAAACCCTCGGTTGCACCTCCGTTATCTGCTCCGACAAGACCGGTACATTGACCACCAACCAAATGTCTGTATCTCGCATGTTTATCTTTGAGAAAATTGAGGGTGGCGACAGCAGCTTCCTGGAATTCGAAATCACTGGCTCCACATATGAACCAATTGGCGATGTTTACCTGAAGGGACAGAAGATTAAGGCCGCCGAGTTTGACGCTCTCCACGAGCTGGGTACCATTTGCGTCATGTGCAATGATTCTGCGATCGACTTCAACGAATTCAAACAGGCTTTCGAAAAAGTAGGTGAGGCTACCGAAACCGCCCTTATTGTACTCGCCGAGAAAATGAATCCATTCAACGTTCCCAAGACCGGCCTCGACCGTCGTTCCGCCGCCATCGTCGTACGTCAAGAAATTGAGACCAAATGGAAGAAGGAATTCACCCTCGAGTTCTCCCGCGACAGGAAATCTATGTCTACCTACTGCACACCTCTCAAGCCTTCCCGCCTCGGAAACGGACCTAAGCTCTTCGTTAAGGGTGCCCCCGAAGGAGTCTTGGACCGTTGCAGCCACGCTCGTGTTGGAACTGCCAAGGTGCCTCTTAACTCCACCCTGAAGAACCGCATCTTAGACTTGACTAGGCAGTACGGTACAGGCCGCGACACTCTCCGTTGCTTGGCTCTCGCCACCGCCGACAACCCGATGAAGCCCGAAGAGATGGACCTGGGCGACTCGACCAAGTTCTACACGTACGAAGTGAACCTTACATTCGTCGGTGTCGTGGGTATGTTGGATCCCCCACGTAAGGAAGTATTCGACTCCATCGTCCGTTGCCGTGCTGCTGGCATCCGCGTAATCGTCATCACTGGTGACAACAAGGCTACCGCTGAAGCTATTTGCAGGTAATTAATTTTTCTTAGGTTGTTGAAAATAACTAACCTTCGTGTTTCCAGTATCTAATGTGAATTTTGTGATCGTAGACGTATCGGCGTGTTCGGAGAGGACGAAGACACCACCGGCAAGTCGTTCTCCGGTCGCGAATTTGATGATCTCCCAGTATCAGAACAGCGCGCTGCCTGCGCCAGGGCCCGTCTCTTCTCCCGCGTGGAGCCCGCACACAAGTCCAAGATCGTTGAATTCTTGCAGAGCATGAACGAAATCTCAGCCATGGTGGGTATAGACTTGAAAATAAAAATAATTTATTTCGATACTTTTGCAAAATTATTTAAATCAGTTCAGTACATAAATAAAAGGATATAAACGAATAACTACATATTGACAAAAACTCCAAAAAGACCTACCCAGAATAAGTTGTGGCTGATTCGAATCGGCGCACATTCGGCATAAAAATAAAAAAAATACATTCATTCATAATTATGTAAATATGAACTAAACATTTAAACAAAAAATACAGCTACAATAAAATCGTTTACTTATTTAGACATTAGTAACAATAAAGTTGTAATTTAGTGTATCCGTGGGCCAAATTGAATATGTACTAACGCGGTAATACAAACAATATGTTCATAAATACTCTGTGTGGTGTGCGGCGTTATTCCGTGTTTACAAATTGTACTATTGGGAGCGCTTTCTGAAATGTTTATGTAAGACAGTTGGTAATGTTTATAAACTAACGCTACTCAAAGTTATAATGGTGGAATTTAACGATTCTATAATAGACGGAAGCAAAATATGTCGGCACTGTTTGTGGTCTCAATTACTTATAACAACAGATACAGGGAGGATAATTGACTGGCTTCTGATGCGGTAAATTGATGTCTAACAGGATTGTAGTATTGAAATCTGGTCTAGAATTAAATTGGTCTAGAATCGAATGCATGACCATTTAAAACAATGTGCATATTCCCAACTCGATTGTTTTATTTTAATTAAAGAACACTAGTCAAAATAATTTTATTTTGATTTCATAAATAAATAAATTTATCGTTTGGCTAATATTACTGTACAAAAAAAAACACTAATTTATTGTGAGATGGAATTTATTATTCAATTAGTTTACCATCGAACCAATTACAATAAAAGACTTCATCGCAACTTGCCATCAGGTGGGATCGAAATCAAGCGATAACTTATTTAATAAAAAAAAAATATATTCATTTAAAAAAGACAAGCTGGAAACATTCAAATATAAAAAGAGTCATCAAAATCGATACGTTCAATAAAAATAAATGAGTAAGAAGCCTCAGCTACTGAATATAAAAAGAATCATTAAAATTGATACACTCCGTAAACGGTTATTATGTAACAACCCATAAAAAAAGAAGAATTAAGAACCTTTTCCTTTTTTAAAGTCAAGTTTAAAAAAATAACTTTCTTCCACAGATACAAAAAAAATAAAAAGGAAAGACTTTTTTTTAAAGCTGGCAAAAAAACCATTTCCAACGGTACCTATGATTGCAGACTGGTGACGGTGTGAACGACGCGCCAGCCCTGAAGAAGGCCGAGATCGGTATTGCCATGGGCTCTGGTACCGCCGTGGCCAAGTCCGCCGCTGAGATGGTGCTCGCTGACGATAACTTCTCCTCCATCGTCGCCGCCGTTGAAGAAGGTAATAACCCTTGAACTGACATAACGCAACGGACCCCTACTAATGCGATTGACGTCAAGCAACGTGATGTCGGATTTTGGAATTTGTAGAGTTATAGAATACTAGAAATAGCCCTCACTTCGTTTCGGAAGTACCAGTTGCCACAAAAAAAAGTGGTTATTGTAACATTACTGTAACAGTTAGACATACGGAATCGCGGACTTATCTGTAGATAAGGATGTCCTCTGTAAAACTGTAGTACATCATGTTGCACTATTGTCAATAATAACCGCAGCGTTCGCGATATAAGGATTTTTTTCACACGTTGAGTTACTTTATCGAAGTTTTCACTCAGACCCTTTGCGTGTACTTTTAGTACACGCTGCTAA
>DWJZ01001016.1:0-26099 GCA_018249125.1 Asbolis capucinus | reverse complement strand
TAATACGTTCAAATATTAATATTCTGTCCGTATAAATATATGTAATATCCTAAGTATATGTTAATATATGTTCCAGAAGTTTACTCTCAAAAATTATGTCCCAGTTTAAAAGTTGAAAGTTTTTTTGGGTCGCAGAATCGTTAAATCAGGAAATTATTAACGAAACAGCATGCCAATATACGAGACTGCGATGCCTTAGTCTCCTGCAACTCAATATAAATTGTCTAACTGACTAAATATAAAAATAATAAGTAAATTTCCATTTAAAACACGGTTACTATACATATGTAGGTACCTAGAGAAATATGAAAAATCGTTTAACTTTCCATCATGACAATATCGCGTTCCCGGAATTACATAATAATCGGATGCCTCATTTGAATATCAAAACGGTGTTATGGTAATTGTAATGATGGTTTAGAAACACCAGAACGAGCCGACGGCACTTTTATACCACTCATCGTGACTATATACAAACACATTAAATCAAACAATATAACTTCATATTTTTATACGGTAATAAAATATGGATGGATGGATGCGCCAATTAATATCCGAGGATGATTATAAGACGAGAATATAAATACTATGTGTTCTTAATAATTCGAAATTATTCTAATACTCCTCACATGTTGTTTTAGGTTTTTCAGTAATATTAAAGTATTGTTCATAACTACAATACGTCAACTGCAATCATCGAATCAAGTTTAAAAGTATTTTTTTGCATCAAACAAACTGTAACATTCGTTTTCAAATTGTTCTATGGCGTTAAAATGAAGCGTTAATAATACACCTACTCATTAGCTTAGTCATAGCAGTACTAATAAAAATGGCAGATGGGGATAAATTTCATTCGAGGCCACCCGCCAGAAAATAAAAGACGACAACGTTTTGCCATTTCCAGTGGGGAAGAAAATAATAAATCATAGATAATTTTTTTCACCGGCGGCAGTTAGACAGTTGACATTTAATTTCAATTCTTCTTTTTTTTTTTTGTTTTTTTTCCGTGATTGGTTTATTCGTTATTGTCCTCGTGCATGTAAAATCGACAGTCAAAGAATGATGATATAGCCATCTAAATAAGTTATTTTTTTAATCCACTCAGTATGGTACTGAGATAAGAGGGACACCACTATTGGACGGTAAACGCGAGCTGTGTTTAACTTAAGGTCGACTAATATTTTAGTAGAAAAAATCGCCCTGGATGGAGGGTCTAGTAAGTTAGCATTTGATACATGCTTGAAACAGTTAACAGGCATTCGACGGGACGGGTTAATTTTGATTAACTTTCAGTATGGGCCGGGGTATATTCAATTATTTTTGCTTCCACGGCTAATTAGCCAATGCCAAGTTAATTAATTTAATGATCGAATTTACGTACAGCACGGCGCTGATACTCTCAATGGTGTGGAACGCGCATTTTGTAGTTCGATGAAAGTAATTTAATTACATTCACTCCGGTTGATACGTGCTGTTGCTTTTAAAGTTTTACAGGAACAGCTGGTTTGTTTATTTCAACAGATAACTAAGGTAC
The DNA here is from genome assembly GCA_018249125.1 of Asbolis capucinus. Classification (NCBI taxonomy): domain Eukaryota; kingdom Metazoa; phylum Arthropoda; class Insecta; order Lepidoptera; family Hesperiidae; genus Asbolis; species Asbolis capucinus. Next base: position 24,565 of record DWJZ01001016.1, on the reverse strand, counting down.
TTACTGTAATTGATATTAAGTTTTTATAAAATCATATTTTTTATACTTATATTCATAATACTATGTATGTTGCAGTTACTAAAAAAATGTAGGGTCAAATTCATGTAGTCACCGTTATACGTAGTATTACTTCAGTACTAAAACTTTAATTGGTATTACTGAATTTTATAACCTTCATCACAATTAGCCTACGAATTTACATTTAGGATAGAATATCGTTTTAAATTCATCACAGTGTAACGTCACGTACCAACATTTGGCGACAATATATATCCAGGAGTGACATTCGCATGAAAAGCGTATCAGCATATTTACGGTGCAGGTACGTACCATAATATTTGCACATTGAGCGACACACGCGTCCTATGATAAATTCGCTGTGCACCACCCCGGGCGTTTCCGCTCCACTCGCTTCGGATGCACGCCGGTGCTATCGATCGTGTGAATACACCTTTATCTTTTTTTTTTTCATTTTACTTTCCATTTATTTTTAGCCCTATATTGAATGTCACTCCCATTCTCGTTTTATGTGCCAGCTATTGAATATTGACATGATATGCGGAACAAACGAACGCGTTACCGGTAGTATATTATTTACTCGTTCGGTTTGTTTAGGAAAATGTATATAGTATTTAGCCTTCTATTAGGGCAACAAGCTATTTGTTTTGCTACCTACTAGTTCTACACAATAATTTGTTTTAGCTCCCGGCTCATATTGTTTGAAGCAATCGGAAAATCATATCGGATGCCTTCGGGCAGTACTGGACTAGCGTAGTGGAGTATCTTGTATACCTCTTCGGTTATAAGGAAAGACCCGTGCTCTGTAGCGGACTAGTAATTGGTTCAAGCCATTCAGAATAAAACTAATAACTCTCTAATTGAAGTGTTAAATATTCAAACATCACTCACTATTAATTAGGTCGATAATCTAACAGAAACTAAGGTTTCTAACGGACGTGCTCAAATCCAATTGTATCTCAGAACGTGGCCCTGATAAGACGGGGACTAATAAATTCATAACCCTCAGAATAATTAAGTGATCGCAACAAATCACGCTTTCCTTTTTGCGAGGAACCATCTCTAGAGTACAATCTGATTCATTTCAGGCCGAGAGATAAATTCTTTATTAACGACCCGCACCGCGTCTGATTGGAGAACTCATTACTATGAGTATTATTAATATTACATTCATCACTGTTCAGAGCCATCGGAATATTACTTTGACTGATATGATTAAACGTGAAATCCTCGTAGCTATTAATGCTACCAATTTATGTCATGTTAAGTATCGATGCAATGCAGATATGTTTATTAACTGACTGCGTCACTGTTTAGCTCTGCATGTTTGATACTACAAATTGAACACGATGACGTATGTAATTAATTTACTTTAATAAATAATCGATTTACTTTAATTTGTAGATTATTCTCGAGACCATCTACATTGTAGACTGTTGCATTCTTTAATTAAGAAAATTGAATATTGATAGAAACGATTGCTTTTTTTTATTTTAGTAAACATTTTTTATGCTTATGTTATTTTAACCTAGAATTTTAACATATTTTAAAGTTTTATCTTAGCAGTGTTTCTTAATGAAAAGATGCCTTGAAAATATATTTTTTCTCTTTGATAAATGGATAGCCTTATCGCTTTTATGCCAAAGTCAAATTATTCCTTTAAGTACTTGTCAAATTATTTTTTTAATACGTTACTTATTATTTTGATTGTTTGGCTGGCCTGTTGGTCTTGTGGTGAACCTGACTACCTAGCCGGGGTTCGATCCCCACCCAGAACACGTTTCGGTGTGATGAGGAGGAAAAGTATGTATTAAAAAATATACATATACTAGTGTCCCCCCGCAGCTTCGCCCGCGTGGTATGTTATTGATGGCTTAATTTTCAGGCACTGCTCACCAATTATCTTCAGCTTTTTTTGTTCAATACTACGTCCCAAAAAAATACGACTGCTAATATTATTTACATGAGTTATCCCAATGAATAGTCCCGGGATATGATTCCTCATATTGGGAAAAGTTTTATGGACTAAACTCACACTAAACTCAGGAACAGGATTAGTGCAGGACGACCTTTCGTTCCATTTTGGTCCCATGTTCCTTAGAGAAAACTATTCAGTCCCTAGTTGCTTAACTCGCTACTTCGTACGTGCAGGAGTTTTATCCGAGTAACTCCCGATCCCGCGGGATTTCCGGGAAGACAGACTTGTGAGTTTTATATTATTATGTTTGTTTAGAAGCTATAATCATACGCCTAGAAGTTTTTCCCTGTAATTTCCGATCCCGCGGGATTTCCGGGATAAAAACTATCCTATTAGTTAATCCAAGTTAACCCTCTATGTGTGTGCCAAATTTCATGAAATCGGTTCGGCAGTTTTTGCGTGAAAGAGTAACAAACAAACAAACATACAACCTTTCGCATTTATAATATTAGTATGAACAGGATGTTTGTTTATCAGTTGTCAAGTTGACGCTTAGTTTGAGATCAGATGGCCGTGTGAGAGTTGACCCGAGATTGTATTTTTATGATCTGTTTCTTACGTTTATTTCCAAAATCACCATAAATAAGCTGGATTAAGATATTTCATTAGTAGTATTAATATTACATTACTCTCATCGGCGTTGGAAGCATCCGCAAATTATTTCGTATGATTCAGATAAACATGAATTCTCGCAGACACAGACTACCGACTGTTATGAATTCTTGACTACATGAATATTAATTCTTTGTATGCAGATATACTTTTTACTGATACAAAACAACCTTCCTCTTCTAATATCATATTTGTGATTATTAAGTTTTCTCACAGTCACAATGTCCATTGAATATTTTTCCTTTTCGTTTCTCTGCAACATTTTCCGAATTATAAGGGTACCAGAACATAATGCAATTTAAAATATTACTAATAGCTATTTGTAATCCTATATAGACTACATTCTGCAAAACGTTGCTGATCAAATCACGTGAGAGGGCGTGGTTAAATATTAACTCGAAAAATCAAATTGTCGTGTACCAAATGCTTTGTGTGCCTCGACTTTGCGACCTCTAACACAATCTTTCCAGTTTATTGTTCAGTACACACCTATATTTACAAAACCAATCCAGTGTGCTCGCTGGTCGTTATTGCTTATTGCACTGTAACATTGTGCAGTTCTTTGACTGTTCAGTTATGAACTAACACCCTTTGTAATTTTAGTAGGTTATGTCGTGTTGGAATCATAAAATAAATAAATATGCATTATGTATTACAAAATAATCTGTTTAATATTATTACTGTTCAATCTCATGAAATGTTTGAAATGTGTCAGTACAAATGGAGTTTAATATTTACGAATGATTCTGAGAATAAATTTATTATTAACTAAATTGTTCTTTCTTCGTATTTCGACTCTGAAAACTTTGTCACTATCCTTGGGCGATACTGACTACAGGCTACTTGCCTGCTCTTTTGTTATCTGTAAAAAGTACGTTTCCATGCTTAATAAACACCTTTACATATTGTTTTTGAAACGTGATACTGCTTTATTCTAGGGTTATATACGAGTATGTGTGTGTGGAATGTGAAATTCCCGTTGGATGATTGTAATGGCTGGTTAAAGGTTATAATCCAGTGATTGGAAATTCGTCTATTTCCTATCCGAAAACGTGTTCGAATGTAATAACAGATTTCATAACATGAAACGCACGAAAAATAATTCGACATGTTTGTCAAAACCCCGTCATTACATAAATTTACGGGTAGACGTCGCTTTTGCCTTTGATCTATCGACAGAAACCATATTGCAGGCGGGACGTCCAATGAACATACATATTTTCCATCATTCGATATGTTTTAACACCTATTTAAGGACCTCCACATGTCGCACATATGTATTTCATGTGACATTTATGCACTCTCTATAAATGTTCGTCTTATATTCACGCTTGGATGGTAGTAAGTACACTTACTCGTATATATTCTCAGTAAAACAGACGAACATACGAAAATTTAAATTTAAGAGATTGGAATGCAAGGGTACGCAAATACACTAACAGACGAACACAATCACATTTTATCTTTCACACACATCAACTCTTATAAAACTGAAATAATATTCGTATATATTCTTACTCTTTCTATATATAAAAATATACATGACGACAATAATGCAACATATTGCGGCCTCTGAAATTCTCTGGGGCCGTAATATCAGGTTTAAATTAGTTGTTTACATATTTTCAAATTTCCGCATGGTTCTGAATAACTCCTTAACTCCCTGCACGAAGCTAACCTAGATTTGGCAACACAAAATAATTCATAAACCTTTATATAAATTGGCGAGTTGAGAACAGCCAACGGAATACTTAATACACTTTTTCGTCGCATTAATGTCAACCAGTAGATGTTATCCGCCTCCAAGGCAGATCAAATATTCGCGTCGCTTTTGAAGTTATGAAGGCGTAAAATTAAGATAAGCTTCGGAACTCTCCGTGTAGTTGCTTTATTTATTTTTTTCTTCTTTATAATAATAATCACGGAAAAATCCCCAATCGTTCGTTTTTTGATTTGAACGAGATCTCTTAACAGAATTTTGAAGTATGTATATTATATTTGATGTTTTGTTATTGACTTTTTTCAGCAGAGGTTTTATCTTAACAATCTGCTTACCTGAGAATGTATTTTAATAACATTGATCTCGGGCCACAAACTGGATAAAGATGGAATATCTGTTAAAATCATTTGAGAAAAACAAAAATATGCCCTCCATGAAATTTGTCAAAGTTTTGAAAATTAAATTATTGTCTCGTTTCTTAATTACTTTTGAGAATGTCCTGCTAATACTATAAATGCGAAAGTTTTAAGGATGGATTACGGATGGAGACGTACAGGTGAATATTTTTTACTGCTTCACGCAAAAACTGAACGGATCTAAATGAAATTTGGCACAGGGATATGTTATAGTCTGGAATAACACATACACCTACTACGTTCTATCAACTTACCATACGATCTAGGCAAAACCACAGGCTGAAACGAATTTAGTATAGAATTTATTTGAAATAAGAATCCTCAATTAAAAAAGTAAACTAATAACGCGGTCTCTATTTTCTTGTTAAAAGAGTTATGATGTAATTAGGGTTTTATTCTCATTTGTTGGTTTTGTTAATCTCTCTACGAATTATTTTGTGCGAGTATTTAAATATTTCTTTTTGGTCTCTTGCAACAATTCCAGCAGTTTTCTCTAATTAGAAGGTCAAAGCTTTAGCCTATTCGTAACGGGTATAAGTACTTACCGATATGAAACGGTTTCTCGTTTATCGTTGCTTTTAATTTTTCTGTTATAATTGTTTCTTAAAACAAACGTTAAAACGTGGAAAATAGTTAAACAGATTTCCGTACCGACATCACCCCAAAGACATGGATTATGATAATAGGCTGCTTTTGGATACGTTTTCCGTTTATGCCCTTAGTGAGTGCACACTAAGTGGATATTTTTTTTATTCAAAGCAAAACTAGTGTATTCTATGCATTACGTTTCGTAATACCGTAATGACGTGTCATGAAATACAATAAACCATTAACCGCTGCACTTATTCGCTAACTGGTTATTTAAGTCGTTCCTTAGTACAGAATAAGTAAATATTAACAACTTTGAGTGCTGCATTAAGATGTATGAACATGCCAGTGATTGCCCGCGGCTTCGCCCGCACGGTAGTCACAGTTATATAAACGTAGCCTATCTGTAATTCTAGAAAAGACAAACAAACAAACTCACAAATATTCATTTATATATACATATATATATATTATATGGTTATTATATATATATATATATGTGTGGTCGGAGACAGAGCACTAATGTCTTTGACAATTTTGTTCAGGATTCTCCCGAAAAGGATTTGATACCAAAATTATATCGATCGGACACATGATCGATGAGTTTATGCGTAGCAACGCGCGCCGGTACAGCTAGTATACTATAAAAAAGTCCAATAGTTTTTGCGTTAAAGAGGAACAAACATCCTATCAACCATCCATCCATCCATACTCTCTAATTTTCGCATTGTAATATTAGCAGGAAGTAAAATTCACATCAAATGTATACATATGGGACTACATAGCTTAAGTATTTTTTTTTTATAATTTCCAAGTGATGTGTAACCCACGGTACAACAACGCTTGTAGGTGATGCAATGCATGCACGCAAATAATTTTGCACGTAGCGTCTCTACATATCCGTATATCACGTCTCATATTTATTAACAAAATTTTACGAGTTTACGAAAATACGAAAATACCGTTTAAATTTTCTAATGATTTAATGAGCCAACATACCGAACGATGAAACGAGGTTCGCACTTGAATCGCAACGTGAAAATTCAGATATTTCTCTGGCGTAGTTTTCTCTCTGTCGTGAGTATGAAACATAACTCAATAGCGGAGCGGGGTGATCCAAGCGTAACCGAGTGTAAAATGTCGACGTGGAGGGGCATTTTCGAACTGACCGGACACAAGTTCCGTTACGACGATATATGAGAGTCGGACCAGCGCGGCAGCGTTCGACGTAAGTACTCATTACGAACGTGTCTTCCGGAATAGTTGTAAGTTGAAAAAGTTTGAATTAATTGCGTATATATTGTTAAATACTTACAGAATTCGTAAGTAAATATTATGTATTGGGCTGTTGAGATTAATTACATGATTTAAATCTCCCATGCCCATTATTCCATCATCGAACGAGCCCACGCACGGCGGGTATCCATAGCTTCGTCGTAAATATCCCGCCAGTACAAACGACGCGCTTCGCCTCGTCGTTTATTACCCGTACCGCGCAGGACTGGAATAAGATGCCCGCGTCGGTGTTCCCGTTCAATTACAATGTAAATGTCTTCAAGTCAAGAGTGAATAGGCTTCTAATAAGTTAGTGCGCTTTACCATTGAATGCTTCATCACCACTTACCATCAGGAAGGATCGCAGTCAAGCGCTAACTTATTTATGGTAAAACTAAAAAAAAATCCTAGGGTCCTCGTATCGCAGGCATAATACCTTTCACGTGATGCAGGTATGTCTGTACGGATCTTGAAATTTCAGGCAATTTTAAACTCTAGTAATAATATAATTAAAATACAATTTGTACCTTACCTAATCCTTCTAATACAATTTGTAACGTACATAATCCCCGCTGCCACGACCACTCTGTAGCCCCACAGACCGCGGGAAACCATATTTTTACAACACACAATATCACAAACAAAATTTAAGGTTTACGTTTTAATATTGTCCAGTATGTTTGCCAGAGTATTATTCTAACCGAATAATTTGCATATCAAATTGAAGCGTTTTGTTTTCTCCCGTTCTCAACTCGAACGTAATATCATTGGTATATCAGTGTGGAGTTATCTAAGCGTGAAAACCACATATTTCCCTCGTTTTTATAAGCCAACGCGACCAAGTGTGAAATGGTCGACATGTAGAGGCGTTTTCATACTGACCGGTCATAGGTTCCGGCGCGGTGAAATATGAGATCGGCACTAGTGTGTGACGCGCATAACTCTACGTATTCTCAGAGGTACAGATTTTATTTATGTACGCTTCATAGCCTCGCAGGAATTTCAACTTACCAAAGAAAAATGGCGGTACTGATTCTTTTTTATTTTAAAACTTACATCTTTCATAATAGGTTTTTGATAGAAAATAGTTTTCGAGAATTCGTATTGAGATTATTTTTACCGACTTCAACAAAGGAGAAGGTACTCAAATCTTGTATTTTTTTCTATATCTTATATGGACTTGATATGAAAAAAAAATCTACTATAAAAGTACGTGGATAGTAACTGGACATGACATGAAAATAATGAAGTACTAAATCATCAACGATGCTTTGTTGACCAAGAAACCAGAGAGAAGAAAGTATTAACACGATTCGGATGACATACTAGTATATGTATGTATGTACGTATACGACATTTATGATATTACTAGGGCCTAAAGCTTCGCCCGCGTGATATGTTGATAAAAAATAGTCTTTTTGTTATTCCAGACTATAGTCTATCCCTGTGCCAAATTTCATTCAAAATCCGTGCAGTTTATCCATCTATCCATCATCACAAACATTCTCATTTATAATATTAGAAGGATTATGCAAAATCATTTTTAATTATATTTTATTACGGTAAAGAACACCTGAACTTTACATTCGCAGAATTCAATAATGTCTTTTATTGACAAAATTACGAGAACACAAAGTCAATATTGATAATAATTCATGAATTTATTACTTTTTAATGCCAAAATCCCACAAAGTATTTGTACAAAGGCGGCATTCAATAAACTTAATACACTGAATTCCCAACGTAAGGTAAGCAATATTTATTTTCCATCGAAGTAAAACATTGTTCATAGCCAAAAGGAAGCATTCTATCGGAAAATGCAAACCTCTTTCGTTCATATTAGCGGTTATATTGGCTGCTCGTGAACTATATCGGATTTTAGACTTTGCACTTTTATGTCGTATCTACTCCAAAAATAGAGTGTTGCGGAGCTGTCCTTATGTGAATTCTAATAAACACTGTCATCAGAATAAGCCAAAATCTTAATCCCACTGTTGGGATAGTCTCCCACTTGACGATATTTAAATCTTTGCTCTTTTATGAACATTTGAACATTGTACGGAGATTCAGATGTATCTACAGGTTTTCTCCTTATATTCCTCCTAAAGTGATAACTAACTAGAAAATATATAAATAATGCTGGTAATTGAGTCATCAATACGATACACCGACGCTAAAACCAAGGTTAACCTCTCCAATATATTATTAAAATAATGTTTGGCAGAGTAAATGGTTTGCAATCGGCGTAGTAAAAGTATCACGTAGCTGCGATACGGAAGATTCCTGTGCGTCCGCGCGGAAAATAGCCGACATAAAGGTCCGGGGCGAGCCGAACACACGATGTATGTGATGACCGACGCGCACCGCCGCAAGTGCCGTAATGTCGATAAGAATGCCGGCTTCGAGAAATACTCCCCATTTTTAAGAAAGAATTTTGAGTTATAGTATACAGTATTTGCTGAACGAAATCAGTTCATGCATCGCTGGGTGAATACAAAATATGAAGAAGATACTATATCTGGAAGTGCCTTCAGTTTTATTAATTTTTATAAGTGCGTAGATGTACTATTGGTTTTATTTAATACAATAACCTTTATTGTGCACACAAAGAAAGAACTGAAAGTTATATGTACACAGATACAGCGAGATTACATTATAATACACAACGGGCGGTCTTATCGCTATAGTAGCGATTTCTTCCAGACAACCCTTTAGGTGGAGGACACGGTACCTATAGAGAACGAGTAGGGGGCAGCACATACATATATGTATATCTATTAATACATTTACAGTACATATGTCATGCATACATTATAAATACATATATAATTAGACAAATATACAATAAATAGATAAAACAATAGTAATTACAGAAAACATAACATTTCATTCAGAAGGTATTAGTAAATTAGGTTTTAAATGGAAATATGTAGATACAAACAACGAATAAACAAATGCTTCAGATAATGTTTCAGCGAAGTTTTTAGTTATTAAAAAGTCAGCTTTTGTTCGTAAAGTATACATTTGTAAAAGGCAACGACACAAGTGATGTAAGCTTGAAATCCCAGTAGTTTATGCTCTGGTTCTGCTAAGATTTGTTGTTATTTACGAGTGTATTGCACTACACTACCTTCGGAATGGCATCATGTCTACCATAAAATAAATATAGAAAGTAGTACCGTCCCCTCAGTCCCGTTCGCTCCTTGGGAGCCATAGAAAATCTCGTAAAAGTGAAACTCAGACGCATAAATAAAGTACACAACAAGATGGCGCCGACATTGGCGGCGGCCGGTGTTACCAGCAATTAATCTCCATTTCCAGCACGCGCCAAATCGCGCCGCCATTACGAGCTCTGTTTTATTTCATTAAATGGACCCACCGAATTAATGCGATGAAACATTTACAAAAGCGGCTAAGGAATCGAGAAAAAGCGGTGGTGAAAGATCCCGCGCCCTTTTGTGCTCGTTTCTGATAAATGCCGATGCTTTGTTGAACGATGGAAAAATAAAAGAAAACGAACATACGAAATAATAATAGGCCTAGTTACAACAATCCCAATATGAATGCTTATCAATTTATTACTGTCGCCTTTTTTCTTTTTTCCTAAGAATTTTCTCGTCCACCATAGTAAATAGTCCTCGACGAAGACATTTATAAACTGCCGCGAATGACATTATGTTTCAATTTAAATTTTATTTTTATCGTAATTAAATGTTCTCTTTATTATTTGTTACAGGTGCGGACATTGTTCGTAAGCGGCCTGCCTATGGACGCTAAGCCTCGAGAGCTCTACCTATTGTTTCGAGCATATGAGGTATGTTTAAATTTTCAGTCCGTACACAATACTCGATAAAAATAGCCGATGATATAAATATATTTTTTAAAATATCATCACGAATACGTTTCAGTATCTCGTGCGAATGAACTCTTTCATATCCATATGTATTTCATCGCACAAGAAAGCAATACAGAAAAGCGCCTGCCCTACCGTCACGCGACGTACGAAAGATCTCGATTTGGATTACTGCGTCGTAAATATCAAATGTCATTCTCGTATACGTAATATTCGGAATGGAATCGATTCTGTCTACCGATACGGGGGATTATATTCGATTCTGCGCTGGCACGGATAGCGCGGTGGGTATCAAGGTAGCCAAAGTTTAATCGGAGGGGTCGCGCTGGCATCGCGTGATCACGACTGTACCTGGCACCGTATTACACCGTTTTTAACCGAACGCCCCTATTTCGTCCAAAATGAAATTTACTAAGTCATAATGACATTTACATTGCCAACGGATACAAAGCAAGTCAATTACAATGGCTTTAACAACTAACCGTGTTCCTGTATTAACTTTATGGTTGTCAAAAATTATTTAGAGTAAAATGATTATATATTAATGTTTGATTTTTGTACAGGGCTACGAAGGTTCCCTGTTAAAAGTTACAAGCAAGAATGGGAAAACTGCATCGGTAAGTGAACTAATAACATATTATATATACGATACCCTTTTGGTAGACAGTGGCTTTTAGTTATTATTCGTATTAACAATTATAAATAAAATAAAAAAAGCATTATTAATCCTTTTGTAATTCGGTTACAGATAAAGTTAGCTATTTCTGAGTTGTCAATTCGTTGTAAAAGGTACATACGATTAAATAACCTACTGTTATATATATTTATATTCGTACGCTTTTCAATAGTCAATTAAGACTAACCATTCAATCCATATAAATTTAAATATCTTTGAGCTGTAAATAAATAATTGAATATTTTTTTTTATTTTGAATTTGGTTTTAAAACTTGTTGAATGACGAATGCCTAGACCTGTCACATTGTGAGAGGAAATCCATACCTAGTAGTGGGACTGCAATGACGACTGAGACGAATTATATTTGCAGCCGGTCGGGTTCGTCACCTTCCACACGCGCGCCGGTGCAGAGGCAGCTAAGCAAGATCTTCAGGTTAGTACAATTGAGACAAATTAATGTGGTTCAAATACTAACCAACGTCACCACTTGAAATATTTTCGGAATTGCATAACTAAAAACGTTCAATTTGCAAGGGTATTCTATGGTAAATTAATATATTACATTACTTGTGTGTAGCTAATACAATATTGTAGACGACATTAGGGCATACACTGTAAGGAGAGGTCATTGCAAAAAACACAGTAAGGATACCACTCACACGTACCTCGCTCAAGATTACATAAGTATCATATATTTATCAATACGAACCGCTTCAGAACACAATGAGATTCAAGAGACTGCAACAATATAATCTATACGATCTGTGATAACCAGATACGCAGAATAGAACAAGCTATTTGTAAATACTAAAACAAAATACAAAGCACGGTGTTACTAAACCTCTTCTCATCACATGCCTCAACACAGCCAATAAAGCACTATAGTTAATATTGTCATTGTAGTCTTGGTATAACATTTTCCTGAGTCGAGTAACCGCATCGTAAGTTATGCTAAACCCATGCACATATCAAATCGCCGAGCCATCAAGTCGGGACACCAAGCCCCCCGATATCGGAGTGTGATCGATATGTTACGGTGTAAATACGCAACTGCATGTCACTGTTTGACAGGTTTTGATGTCACACCCCGAGCACTGTCTTCAGTCACCTAGCAGGCGCAGGCGCGAACCTCGACCGGGAACAATGAAAACGATCGAAATATCAATATCGATTCATGTCAGTTGCGATCTCTCGATTTAATCAGCGATTCGTCGAATGCTGAAAATCTTTAATTTCGATGACTATTTCTCAAACGGTCTAGTCCTCTATGCGAGTGATAATGTTACCAAAGTTGCGTACCTCCCAATCCTAATGCGTGTGTCCACTGCTCCTCCTAGTGGACGCAGCGTCCACTAGGGGCGTACGGCACCCGACCTCCATCGTCATTATATCGGAGCGCCGCACCGCTCGCGGCTGTTCACAGCAGGGTGTCCGGTTCGACCCCGACATGCCGCAAACGATTCGGCTGGAGTTCGCTAAAAGCAACACGAAGGTCAGCAAGCCGAAGCCGGCCGTTGCCACCGCCGCGCCAGCCGCACACCCCGCATTGATGCACCCACTCACTGGACGTAAGTACAGCCGACGCACACACCGCCCGGCGCTCGCTCGAATCGCCCGCAACACCCCTCCCTCCAAACTCATCTTACCTAACCGATGAATTCTTGATTTACCCTACCTATAGACACATCGCGCACCCAATAAAAAAGAAGTAGTGTAACTCTTGACCGAGTCTCTGTTATGGAGTTGTGGAGTGGCAACGCGTTTGTGACCAACCTAAGATGGAACTTCTGTTTCATTTCAGATTGGCTGCAGATGGGCTGCAATGGCCACTTACCATCAGGTGGACTACCTAGTTTATTATTACATTCGCATTAAAATCAAATAACGCTTTCACCACATCCATGTCGTAAACTGGATACAATGGCCCTCAATAAACAATACGTTTACTTATCTTCGTTTCTTCACGTAATATGGGTATTCAATCTATAATATGTCTCGAGCGAACGCAAATTTGGGCAAGTATCTGTAATCGCTTACACGACCACGCAAAGCCTAGCTCTGTGAAGCTATATACTACCTGTCAATTTAATCTGTCGGGTTCCTTGCCACTCAACTAATTCATGTTACATGTTTTCATGCGGAATATGTTATTATTTCACGTTACATTTTAACGAGAACGATCTAAATGTTGCCGCCTCCGCGCAGTGCCGCACAGATCTCTATGTGCTCGTTGTCGTCGTGAATTAATGAAATTATCTTTAAACATGAAAACATGTCATGAGCACTCTGTAAATAAACTACGTTAGTACCTAGGTATTCTAATCTCACAACGATGTTAGATTTACAAAACTGCCTAACAAATACAATTTGTGCTATTAAATAAAGGATGAACTTAAAAATTTTTAGAATTTTGCTATTTCATATCGTAAATTGGAAAGTAAAATTTTTAAGTTCGTCCCTAACATCACTGCTTACACGGTACGGACACGTAATTCGTTCACACGTCTGATTGAGTGATGATGATGATGATGCAGACTTAGCGAGCCCGTTCTTCCCGGGCGGTGGTGCTGAGCTGTGGCATCACCCGCTGGCGTACGGCGGGGAGTTGCCGGCGCTCTCGCACGGACTGGTGCATCCCGCCATCCACCCACAGATGGCGCCAGTCCGTTCTTACCTCTGACTAGCTGCCGCCGATAGGCCACACCACGTGAGTATATCTCGCTCAGACATCGACAGAACTTGTCTTGTAGGGAATATTATAATAATGTATCGAATATTTTAAAATGCCTCTTCGATATTACTTTTGCGTTTTATAGGCACTTATTTTAAAAATAAACTAAATTAATTACTTTTTATTGAATTATTTTCTCTTAAATTCTGTAACAATTAAAAAACGCGCGGTTTAGTTCAGCTTAACCTAAAGATACTCGTATATCGTTTAAGATGTATTTTGTCGGTACATAGGTACAATTTCAGTTTATAATGCAGTCTTAATGCCGAAAAAAATATTAACATAGTTTATTCATGTTGCCAAACACCGATGTTATGAACCTCTGATATAGCTAGCTACATATATACCTTGTGAACTTTGAGAAAGTACTTTGGAAAGGACTATGAGTATCATAGTTCATTATACGTCTTCAAGTCAAGAGTGAATTTTATTAAGTTAGTCAGTTTAATTAAGTTAGTGCGCTTTACCATCAAAGACTATGTCGCCACTTTCCATCAGTTAGTTTCCTAGTCAAGCGCTAACTTATTGAATATAAAAAAAATACGTAAAAACATACGAAGTACCACTAGTTGTATAATAAGAAGAATTGGAAGCTAAGTTTAATTGGGAATAAAACATTAGCATTTCTTTTACGAAATACTTCCATTAATATTACGCAGACCCCTCTGACGCTGGGCGCATGCGTGTTACCTGCGCCTGCGCTGGGGTCACCCGGTGCGGGAGTCCCGCCGCACGCGCCTGCGCCGCCCGCTCATCCGGGGCACCCTGCGCATCCAGGGCATCCGACGCACCCAGGGCACCCCGCGCATCCCGTGCACCCCGCGCACCCCGCTCCGCCCTGCTCCACGCTCTTCGTCGCTAACCTCGGACAGTTCGTCTCTGAACACGAGCTGAAGGAAATATTCAGCAGGTATGAGACGCTGCGAACATGCACGCTTAGCAAGTCTCGACTGGAAATTAATTTCGACTTTATTAAATTCCCCATTGCGTTCATGTTGGAATTAAAACTTGTTGGTAAATAAATTAAACTACATAATTACCTTTGTTATGTTTGTGTAATATTGCATATACGAGTATAATAAATAGTACTATAAAATATCGAGAGTATATGAATAATAGAGTTATACAATTATGGGATAGTGCAGCAGGTATTCTTGTGCCACAGTTTTCCAGTAAAGTTCATAAACGTTCGTTTTTCAACTGTCATAGATTTTGGACTGTCTCCTACGGATAAAACTCTTAATTTATTGAATTGTATTTCCAGTCGAAACTACACTAATAAGAACTATATTATTATGCATGGTAACTGAGTAGGTACGTATAAAGTCTTATATGCAACTAAACCACGATAAAATATATAATTCTAGGTATTTATATGTGACAGTATTGTTCACAGTGCATGTAGCACCGAATATCACTTGTCTTCCATTGCTGGATATTAATTTGTATCTTGATGTGAACAGCTTATCTCACACCAATGACAATGATGCTCTTTAGTTTTAGGCTTCACACTAAATTGTCGTTTGTGTGAGACAAATGATGCCTGCACCCGTACCACTTCAAGCATGACATTCAAACGTCATTTATATTATATCTACACTTGCTACACACTAGTCGTATTGTATTAATCGCACAAAACATCACATATTATATAATGGTATACAACATAAGTCGCACCTATTAAAAAAAAAACTCTATTCCAAAAATCTGAGTGTACGTGCAATATTCGCAAAAGGGAGGTTTTTTTTTAAATCAACCAGAATTCCACTCAACAAAACCGGATTATAACTGGGTGCTAACAATCATAAATCACGGATACAAATACAGAAAATTGGTCGTAAGTAAACAAGGCAACTGCAAAATAAAAGACAAACTGAACATGAAACACACAAGAGAATTGGGTACGAGTGCTGGCACATGTGAGTATGATGGTGACAGTTGTCCGGGGTTCTCGCGTCTGCGGCTGATGACGGGCGGCGCAGGGAGCGGCCCGGTGGCCTTCGTGGACTTCCTCACTACCAGCGACGCCGCCACCGCCCTGGCTCGCCTGCAAGGCGCGCTACTCCTCAGCTCGGAGGGGGCCATCCACCTTGAATACGCCAGGCATAAATTGGCACACAACGGCTGGATTCTCGCACATGAAGTATGCACGTGCACAATAAGCTCAGCGCACAGACTTTGAGTTAAAATTTCAAACTGAACCAGCTCTTATTATTTCCGAAGAAGTTGTGTTGCAGTCGCAGTAAATTCGAAACTTGCGCAAAAAGCACTCAGCATTTTGAAAAAAAATATATATATGAACATTTTAACTGAATGTCTGTGTCGTATCGTAAATGAAATCTCTAAAACTTTGGATTCCATACCTATCCTACCCTTACTCGAAGCTCTTTTCAATCAGTGTTCGATATTATCTAAAATCTTTATGGTTTCCAAAGTCATAGGTACAGTATTGGATACTAATGTCTCACCTTGCACCAAGCACAATAGTTACTAAATGCCTGTTTGAAAGTAAATAGTAAGGGTGAGATCGCATTCCCCTTGTAATTTCAATTGCTGACGAGTGTTGTTGATTGCCAGGGAGCCAAAGGCGGAGAAGAGGGCGAACAGCATTAGCTCGTTCGTGACTCTCGGCACTTGACAACCAGCGAACTGAGGGACGCGCAATCTTGATCCTCGCATCGGTATACCGGGAGATGGAGCGACAATCGCCTGCTGCCGCACCTGTCACCTCGACGGCTAAGGATCAAGACCGATATGTTTGTACATTGTATATAGGTAAAGCAGTGAACGCTCTCATCTCCTCTAGGTACATTTTTGTTTCATATAATTTAAAAACGTCAAGGGTGTGGTGTTTTGTTGATACCAAATTTAGTATAAAAAGGGTTATTTGTATTATTATTAACATTCCAGTTTTAATGTTTCTCGTTCACAATGTGAATATTAATGATTGACATCATTATTTTCCATCTAAATTGTAATCATTTTATTTAATATCATTTTATCGTGTAATATAAGATTTATTTACAACTAACTTATTGTATGGGAAAAGTTTGTATATTTATTTTTACGAGGCCGATGTTTACAACTGAGAGGATTTGTTATTGAAGTATAGTGTAATACCAGAAATTAAACATTTTAGGATAATGTCTCATTCGATTAAGCTAAAAACCAAAGGTGCCCTTCATAGAAAGATTACGTTGTGTTAAATAATATTTCAAGTTGAATGATTTTAAATGAAGTTTGTATGTAATAATAACGATACTTTCGTTTTAGTCTCAATAATGTTAGCGTATTTAAATGAATTTCATGACTATTTCAAATTATATTTACCTATGCTTTCTTAGTCATTTTTATAATGTTGATTCACTCGTTAAAACGCTGGCACTCTAGTGTTGGTTTTATGGTCCTTTCTATCTGTAAATGGTATTATTGCAATAATGATGGATTATGACGTACGATGTACTGACGATAGGACGCGGTCCGTCCGCCCCTCGGACGCCCGGTGGCAACTAGTTGCAACACTGGCCCCGTCGACTCGCATCGTATCACACCCCCCTCTCCTCTCTCTCTCCATCTCTCCCCCTCTCCTTATCTTATATCTCGCAGCTCTCTCCAAACACCGACACGCCATCTTTCTTGTGCCTTGCGGAAAACTTTTTTCCGATCTTTGTGATTTTTTATTCGAAACGATTTCTTATAAAATTATAAATAATTATAAATTGTTGATTATCGGTTCCTTTAGACTTTACTGTTTTGTATACGATGCGATACGATCGAGATCGGTTCAGTCTTGTTGCGAGAATTTAGCCTTGGCCTTATGAGAGTTAAATAGCTAAGTGTAACCGTATTATAACTAGTTATAATTCCTCGGCGACACGCGCCACGCTGAATAGTGAAAACGATTATTCTATTTGCATGCTTCGACGAGCTTTTTGGTAATAATCTAATTTAAAATTTAGTAGTTACTTTTATTGTGTAACCATTAGGTGAATATTATAAATTAGATAAGGGTATTTATTGTAGAGGTTCCGTATAGTTACATTACTATTTAATGAAAGTTATTCATACATAATAATGAAACGGTGTAATGATGTTGAATTAACTGAAGTGTTAGGTTTAATCAAATGAAAAAATTAATATATTTTTTATTTTTAGCTAGTTGACTATCGCATACGGAATGGATACTTAGTTACCTTATGTTCGGTGGGACGATGAGCGGTGACATTGCAAGTACACTTCAGTGCGAGATAGCAATAAACCAAATATATGAAAGATCTTAATAATGTTTATATAATAGGTATCTAGTGACATATTCTGCTGATGTAAACATGTAAAAATTATACGAAAAAAAAGTAAAAAAAAAATCCCTGCTTAGGCTATAATAATAAGGTTTGGATATTCGGAATAAAATCTTAAAGCGACAGAAATCTTTGTGGTATTCACGCGACCGAAGTCGTCTTAAGGCAGATATTCCGCATGTGAATTCTTATGAAAATCTCTTAGTCAATATAAAAATAGAAATATCGTCAATTTTTGACTTAGCTAAATTTTATACGTTATTTATAGTAACTGTAACTTTCACACTATATAATATATACAGAGCGTCATGGCGTGTAGACCAAAGATAAACAATATACCTAATTATTAATACTAACCTCAGTGCGTACCAAACTCGTATTTTGTAGGACGCGTATTACTGGCGGATGTATTGCAAGGTTCGTATTCGTTCGGAGTTTGCGAATGCCGTATGTCGATGTTCGTCAAGTATCAGGGTCGATATAATTGTCGCTCCGCATGTTGGGGCCAATATTTGAGCAAATGTTTGCATAATGTCCCGATGCGAATCGGTTATTTCGTACAAACGACTAAAAACTTTAGCCCAAATTGAGTTCTCAACGTGCGGTGGGTATGTTTTATGTTATAAACGATGAATAATAATAATTATAGTAACAATATGCAATACCATCTTATAAAATTTCATTGGATTAACTAGCTAATATGTTGTTAAAGTATATTTTATTTTAACCAGATGAATTTCTAAGAATCTGATCTATTATATTCGTAATTCACTGTCAGTTAAAATAACTAAGCTAAGTCAATGTTTACTTATTTAATTCGATATATAATATGCTAATTTGTATGTAAGTAATTGTGTAATAGTATAGTAGCGATCTCCCACACCTTCGGCGAGCGGCGTCCTTCCGCAGGTTTTCAGATACAACGAAAAGTTTATTATTTCTTTTCTGTTGTAGTACCTCTCGTTCTATGATGACTTGTATGAGCGATTCTATCAGACATTCTATGTCTTGTTCTATAACTAAATATATAATAATAATGAAGGATGGAAATACACCTACCTAAAATTAACTACATCTCTTACAATCTCTATAGTTCGCAACATTTATCCAAACCATTGGCACATCTGCCGTGCAGTCATCGTAGCGCGTGAGCGTTTTATATACCGTTTTCGTGTACCATTTGAAGACTTTCGTCCCCGGAATGGTACAGGAAGGGTCGTGCGAGAGACGCCGTCGCCGCCATGATTCCGTCCAACAACCGTAGATAGCGAGTAAGAGACGTCCAGTGGCTGCGGACACGGCTACGTCACCTTTTGCGGGACTACTCGATACATATCATCGTGTAATATTAATGTGTAATTAGAAGTAAAGAGCGGTTTCATAGAGACGTTTATTCTGTATCCTCGTCTACTACTTAATGCAATCGGCTACATGTCACGCTAAGTCTTCAACGTTGGTTTAGGGGAGTTGTCGCTCGACAACCGAGTTGTTTTCAGTTCGACTGCGTTCGAGTCTTGTTGATTTCTGTAGCGATGCTTGCGACCAGAAACCTTTTAGCTGAGTACAACTATCATTGTGCAGTAACCGCGCGGTCGCCCGCACGCGACTGCGGACTCAGACGATCTGATAATAGCTCCGTCTTTGCTTACTTTTCGCTTGCCTAACAATGTGTCTTTTGTTGGCTGAGGATTCCCGTTTTGTTTTTGTTACGAGAGAGCGCTGTGCAAACTGAAGCGGTACTATTTTGTTAACGTTTACTGTGAAATCGAAGCGGTTCGTTCGGAAAGGTCGCGACTGGCGACGCGTGACATTGGCCCGCATGTGATAGGGTAGAGTAGGGGTGTAGCATCGCCTTGCAAGTTAGGTTAAGTGAAGCGGTAACACACAAACGCCGTGCATCGGAAACATATCAATTCTGTGCCCCTTAATAAATTTAGTTAAATACTAATCTAAGAGATACATATGAATAGCATAAAGAAAAAAATAATCGTTCGGAGTATCAAATACCTAGTAAGTGTTGTTTTCGTACGTTGAACAAGAATTTGTGGAATAGATTGTGTTCGCAAGTGGTCGTTACGCGTAGTACCCGGGTAGTGTCGCGCAATTTACTTTAACTCGTCGCATTAGATCATTTTAACTTTATTTTTAATTGTTACTTCGTAGGCTAATGGATGATATGGCTTAATTACCAAAATATTTTTAGCTGTTCACTTCGGATTTCAGTATTAATGGTTTCGTTTTAAACTTCGGTGACAAAAGTGTTAGATCGTTGCTGAAACTTATTTGTATATCGAGCAAAGTAAACCATACAAACTATATAGTTAGTAATTAATTGTTAGATTTGTGTGACTTGGATTATTTAAAGCTTTTAGAGCAATGGTAAAGTGTTATTGTGGTTTAAGAAAAAAACATAATGACATTGTAAAAATAGTGATAAAATTAGCTTAATTATCATTATTACAACTTTTATAGATGTTCATTAATTTTCTTTTCTTACTTCATGGAGTATTGTGGTATTGGAGACGTCATTGTTAATTCAAATAAATTTGAGCTCATCCTCAATCGAAGTTTTTATTCAACCGATATCCCTCCGAATTCTTAATCTCCAGTCTCCAAGTACAACTCTCAACTAACTCACTTCAATCTCTTGTATTCAATTTCAATTACAAAGCCTTTTCAATCTTCAGACAATATTTTTAGACACTTTGGTTCTGTTTACTGTTTTATAGAAACTGAACCTGTTTCATATTTATAAGGAACCTTATTCTTGTAATATTAAATGTTACTTTTAGTAAATTATATAGGTGTCTAGTTTAGGATAAAAACATTAGATATAATAACTAATTGAAAGTTGAGCTTTGATCTTGCTTTGTAGACTACAGCTTTGGATGCGTCCTCTTGTAAAACGAGTTTGCTACTTTGAAATTTTTATTAAACATTTGTGATTATATTGTTCTTATAAATTGGTTTTACACAGAAGACGTAGATTTTAATAGCAAATTGCTATGGATTCCTAATTTGGAAACTTTTAATTTATGGCAATATTGTATTTATGTCATTATTAGTTTTAATGCATTATAGGGTCCAAAGATTGGGAATAAACTTGTGACAAATTATTATTCTTGTTTCCTTATTATTAGTAGTTCTTTCTTTACCAAATTTTGCGTACACTAGCAGAAACACCAGACACGAAACTATTATCCTATACGATGATAATAACAAGTATTTTGGTTGATCCAATTCGGATTATTTCATCTAAAATTCTGGAATGTCTGACGGGATTAAAAGGCAAATATACATTCCAGTGTCCATGTTGAGTAGACCCCATAGACGTAGTAACTAAGTCTATTGTAGAGACAACTGCAATTAGTTATTATGTTTTACACTAGATGGCGATATCAACTAAAGGAAGATAATCTGTTTTGGGGTCCGTTCAGACAGACCGGAATGGAGAGCGGAGTATATTTTTATCGCTTTTAAAAAGAGTTTAGGAACATTGATATAAGTTTCATTCTTAGCACTTTCAGTCAGCTCAGCATTCTCATTTTAAAAAGTTTTTAGAAATATTAAAAAAAAATACTTAAATCTAATGTCCCAAAACTCTTTTTAAGCGCACCTACCTACAAAGTTCTGCACTGCAAGTTGCCCAGTAATTATTACTAACATTTGGAGTGAACATGTCCATAATATGATGCAGTTTGCGAAATGAACCAGATTATATATTAACAGGAACGTTGTGGACGACTGCTATCTAAACTTTAATTAAATGCGTCTTCCTCTGGGCATGCAATCGGTTAGTTATTTATTTATGCCTAGGATATAAGTACTCTTGCTATTGTGTCTCAACTTACGCAGAAATATACTTACTTACACATATTCAGGCCTAGTCATCGAAGATTTTCATACCCCTTTAGTGGTTAGAAAGGGTGATGTATTTTAACTTCTATCGCATCTTCTCCATAACTTCCAAAGTAAACAGAAACGTAGAAATTCTATTAAGTATATTCTCGTGAATTTATTTTCAATGTTTTACAAAAAAATATGTAAAAAACGAAGGAGAATATTTACATTATCGCCACAATTTTTAAGTGGTATTTTGAAATGGTGTATTGTAACTATTTTAATATTAAATATCTTTGAACAACTCACACACGCCCATCTGACCACAAACTAAGCGTTAGTCCATACTATGGTGATCAGACAGCATAAACATACATACATTTTTTTTTATATATAATATAAGTTAATGCTTGACAACGATCCCACCTGAAAATAATTTCAAATACGTACCTGAATAGATATATCTGCCCTGACATAGAACGTACATTCTTTTTCATCACAGAGGAGTTTGTCCTGGGTGGGAAGACTCACGACCTTAGCATTCAGGTTACTAGGATTGACACATGTCTTACAAATTAGCTTACATAACTCTTCAAAGTAGTAGAAGTCTGCAATTGACGTGGATTTAATCTGATAAAAGAACCTGCTACGCCGTTTCCTTGATGTGTGCTTCTATTGGAGAATAACCTGCTACGCTGCTGTCCAGACATCAACTTCTATTGGAGAAGAACTTGCTACTTGGAGAAGTCTTCTGTTGGAAACCAGAGACTAACTACGCTTCACTGAAGTCACAGGAGCAGTAAGTAAGTAATACAGTGCAATGCGCACTGGTAAGATTTTAGTACAAAAAATATTAATTAAAGTATTTTTACAAAAAAATACTATTAACATCGGATTTGTATATGCGAAAGTTGTGACGATAGAATGGATGTCATTACTACTTTACTCAAAATCTACTGAAACGATCTGGATAAACTTTCGGGCAGTGATACATGCACTCTGGAATAACATATGTATAAGCTACATAATATTTTTATTAACACACGCAGACGAGCCACGGGCGGAAACTAGTCTTATAATTTTGTGTTGAGATTTAAAACAAACGCTGATATAGGAGCCCACATCTCGAAATACCTTCAAAAATGTTTGTTCGGGCCCAAAAATAATCTAAATCTAAACACTGCGTAGGAAGTGCTAATTGCAATCGGTCGCAGTACTGTTTACGAGCATACTCCACAGGGCTGCTACAATGTGAACTTCTCGGGGTTAGTGGCCAATCCATGGGTCGGAAGTTTGTACTCGTACGTCCGCAGACCTTCGACGCGGCTGAACAACTGCTATCTAACGATATCAATCAGTACTAGCGGCTTTATGTGCCTACCGAAGTAAGAAAGCGCTCAAGAAAGTTTTGCCACCAGAGGTCACTCTTCCTCTAACCGATCGCGCCCACTGTTGCTCAACACTTGATTACTTGGGATCGTCGCAAGATGCCAGCACTTCTGCATATCAATGGTAAAAAAATCTATTTGTCATAAAATCACCAAAATAAGAATATTCGACACAGATTTTATTTTGTGAATGGTTGATACATTTATTAAAGTGTATTTTACATTCAGATTGTTTTGCGCCGTCGATATGTTATTCATAACAAATCTTTGAAGACTCTCCGGCTAGTTTAAAACTATTTAATTATGTTTCAAACAGTAATCTGTATGTATCATTTCTAAGGCTAATTACTTACAAACTTCTCGGAGATGTTAGTAATATGCAGTAGCCTGGCTCAGTAATTATTTAGACAATTTGGAGCTAGCGTGACCTTATTCCGCCGCCAGCAAATTAGTACGAATAACATTAATATCACATTATCCTCAACTTACTCAGTTAGCGGTTCGTATCGCGACTAGGGGTTGAATTAATTAATTAGGACCGCCTTACCCTTGCCATTTACAAAACTTTACTCGCACGACTCATTTTAACGTTTTGCCTATAAGTCTATTAGTCATATAATCATTAGGATAATTTATTCAGCGTATTTAGAGTTAATTACTCAACCTTAGCATCAAACGAGTAACTGCTATCGGTTAGCTTCGTTATAGCTGTTTTTCTATTTTATTTTTTTACCTCAAAATAATATATCGATCAATTTCTGTGGACACGGCCATCTTATCCCAAACTAAGCATTAGCTTGTGCTATGCTGATCAGACAACAGATAAACATATATACATGTACTTTTAAATACATACTTGTATAGATTTTTAAGACCAGACACACAGAACAAACATTCCTGCTCATTACAGAAAAGTTTGACCTGGGTGGGAATCGAACCCACGACCTTCGGTGTAGCAGTCAGGTTCACTAACCACCAGCCCAACCGGCCTGTCAGATATCAAGAATGTCAGTCATGCCATGCCAAGAAGACAAAATCAATATAATACACTAGGTACTACAATACTAGACTTAGACTAAACCAAGAATCCAAGACTAATAAATACACTACTAGACTCTACTACTATTACACTATTCTGGCTTCAACCCATCGCTGGCGTGCTGAGCACGGGT
>DWJZ01001015.1:0-26102 GCA_018249125.1 Asbolis capucinus | reverse complement strand
GATACAGATGTATAATTGCATACAATATATGTACAATAGAGATACAGATTATATACAATATAATAGTCGCTTGTCAGACAGTATGTAGGACTCATGGTTAAGAGGTAATGTACTATTAGAATATTTTAAAAATGTTTAATTGTGCAAAAACGTTTTATTAAGTGTCGAAATAACAATTACTTCAAGTACAATTTGTATGCGAAATGGAGCAATAGTTGATCTCTTCTATCTTCTACTGACATGTTACACAATATACGAGAACATATTATATTATGTATGATTTTTTTTAAATGTTTTGGTACAGTATTTACTGATTTCATAGGTATACGAAAATGATTCAATTACTGTATGACTTATTATGTTAACCTTTGCTATTTTTTGTATGTTATGGCTAAGGACTTATCCTCTTTCATGTATTCAAGTTGTTAAGCTTGGTATCGAATATTAATTATTTTAGAGATGTGTTGGAAACAGGATTAAAAAATTGTATAGGTAATATATTATTATAACATAATAATGGCTTGGAATTGTACATCTTTAATTAAGGACGACAAAATGAGCGACATCACAACGGGAAAATTAATATTAAACTTGGAATAGTATAATTATGTTCTATATTGTTACATTTACATTATGAACATGCAATATTTGACAAATAAAGAAAAAATATTACCTACATATTCTTTATAATGTCAACCTCTCAATGTATTATAACCTCTAGTCAAGTATGCTTATAATGGTTATGATTTAAATTTTGAAGTATTAAATGACTTAGTCACATTAATATCTAAATATAAGGTATTTAAACAACTTTCTATGTAATATCAATATTTTGTTTAATAAATTTTGAATAGGTATATGAAATGATGTTTGTTTTCATATCAAAACCCGCTGTATTATTTTGCGCTAAAATACCTTGTGCAATAATTTGCATAATATAGATAGACGATGAAAATTATTTATTATTTTACATCAGTAAAGCATACCTTTTTATATATATCTAATGTAATATGTATCTAATCAGAAATCTCTTCGTCTAAATGATAAATGCATAGCTAAAAATACGGCAAGCTAATGCACATTCTCAATTTTTGTTTCGCAACTCATTCAAAGGTATTTTAATATAATTATTATAGTAAAAATTGGACAATCCTTTAAAACGGTAAAGTAGTAGTAGGTTTCTACTGTATAGAGAAAGGGAGTGGAGTACAAGTCTCACAAAACACATGAATAAAAATAATATAAACGAAAGGATTATTGTTTTATAAAGTTTATGAACCTAAAAATACCTACTTATTCTTGCACTTTTCGGGGTCAGAGCCAGTTCTGGGAAATAATCTGAGATTCTGCTCTCTTTCAAGAAAAACAAACCCAAATTCGATATGTTAGCGTCTATTCACTTAAAGATTTCCTATTAAAACATTCGTGAAATATCATCAGACCAGTTCTAAATTAAATTACATTGTCATCCAATTTACATAAATTCAGCTCAATCAGACTCGTAGGAAGTGTGGGCCGAAACTGTAGGTATAAAAGTTGTAGTGCATTAAATTTGGAAAATAAATCCCCGCAGACTTCTATGTAAAATCGACGCTTAACTACAAAGACCTCATGCAGTACTAATCCATATATAATCAAATCCAACAATCAAACTTAATATAAGTATAATTAAACATATAAAAAGCAAAAAAATCTGTATTTTTCTTAAAACGACGTTGGTTTATGTCTAGTTAACCGTCGATATATTATTTTTAATAGTTATAATAGATTAAACCTACCAGTTGAGTTAGAGCCAAATAAGTAAAATTAATAAGTATATTGTGGCCTTTTCTTTTTGGACTTTCACTTCTAATTGGACAGTGTTGACGTCTTGACTTTATTTCCTAAAATATGCGTTATTGTGATTTACAGTCCTTAGTCCTTTAAACAAGTATAGTGACTTCATACTTTTGAGATTTTCTGGGTTTGCCATTTTTTTTATTTCTGGCTCGTTATTTTTCGTGCCCCAAATATCTATTACGGAGCGGATCTCCTCATTTGTCTCAGCATGTAGCACTATTAACACTGTCGACCTTCCAATTCCGCCTTTCTTTATAGCCGCACTGGCGCCGCACGTTCGAATGGCTACGTTATCTACATGGATGTAATTAATAGTATGTCCCGGAAAATAATTTTCATATACGTAAACCTGTCCTTCACTAATGGACACAGGACGATTCTCAACGACAGCGGAATCCATATGTTTTAAGTCATGTCTCCATTCACCAACTTCCAAAGGCATTTTTGATTTTCCACAAAATATTCTTGCTTCGGATACCGTGTTAAATAACATTATAATAAATACTAAGGCCTTAAAGTATTCCATTCGCAGCTAGTAAGTAGCTCAACTTTTGAAAGTGAAATTCAAATGTGGTAGTTGCGAGCAGCTGTGTATATGTAATCCATTGTTAACCATACAATGATCTACGAATGACTTTTTTTACCTATTCTTAGTCCAATCACTGATAGCAGAGTTCAGCTATTCTGCCAGTAGTGAATTATTACGATATTAATTTTGATTGTGAATTTTAAGTTTATCTAATACAAAAGCATCAGAATAGAATGTAAATGAGGGAATTGAAAAAGAAAATTAA
Organism: Asbolis capucinus; assembly: GCA_018249125.1. Classification (NCBI taxonomy): domain Eukaryota; kingdom Metazoa; phylum Arthropoda; class Insecta; order Lepidoptera; family Hesperiidae; genus Asbolis; species Asbolis capucinus. Next base: position 23,469 of record DWJZ01001015.1, on the reverse strand, counting down.
TAAATTTTACTAAGTATTCACGTAACTCTTTGCATGATGTATATGCAGTATCTGTTTTTTACTTACATTTTAATATAAATAGCTCTTAAATTTCCAACTCCTTGCGGGCTTTTATTTTCAGCGTGTCGGTAAGGAGTTCCAACCATTTTTAACCTTAAAGTTGAATATATCGCAATATTTCGCCACATAGATTCACAGGATGGTGCACGACTCGGGAAAATGTTTTATTGTGATAATGCAAAATCCACAAATGGATCGAAGAAGAAATGCGATAAGACAAAATTAACTCTTACCGTCTACTCCTCACATCTAACATAAAGCATAAAAAGTACGTGGACATTATATTTAAAGGTTGGAAGAATGAAATAAAACACATTTAATTAACGGCACATTTATTGTAATCATTAAATGGTCATACACGTAAACATAGGTACATAATATTAGGGGTAATAGTAAAAATATCATAAAACTATTGCTACATTGGCGTAATTGTTAATTATTACGTAAACACACGTGATTAAACAAAAAGTATAATATTGAAATGAAATGTTTCAGATTTCAAAAAATCCTCATTTTAACATCTTTGGTGTACTAATCTATTAAATTTTATCACCAGTTATCAGATAAGTTACGCAGATCGAACTGTATAGGAAAGAGATAGTTCACTTTATTAGTATCACTATAATCGCCGCGTTTAAAAACTATACTACTTCGACCGACATCTTCGAAAAGAAATTATTAAAATTTGGTTAAATGTGCACTTAGTACACTTAACATTTAAAAATATTTGTTAAGAGTTCCGTAAGACAAACACATCTTATATAAAAAATTCCAAACAACAAGTTAACACATTTTCTTTCTTGTAACTATGTTAACCATCATATGGTCGTCTTTAAGATCTTTAGATAGAAATATATGTGGAAATCAATATACAATTTAAAAACAAATGAGGCGTAAGCGTGAAGGATCTATAGTTTAATCTTACATTATTTTAAATAAATCATACGTTGTTCATAGGATGAAGAATTAGTAGTATGGATTGCAGTGTATTTTAGTATAGGCGGAATTTTATTACATTATCTGTTGTATCTATTGTAAATAATAGTAATCGAAAACGCCTAATAAATTTCATGCAGAATTTGACCCAATTTGTAAATTATGTTTTTATTACAATTATAAATTATTGTTTCAATTTTCACCGACACCAAAGCCAACCACCATTAATCCACGAGACTTATAATAAGCTTAACAACATTCCTTAATACCGAGTTTTAATAACAATTATAAAATACGAGGACGGAGTTTCAGAAATGTCTTACGGAACCCAAAGGCACATATACGGTATCTGAAAAATGCTTAATGTAAAATGCACAACTGACCGCAGATTGCCAGGAAATAAAACGTGAGCAGACCTATGTATTAATTAGATAATATTCTACATAAAAAATATTCCTCACATCTTATCAGCTATGTAGTTATTTTCATAATTTCAGCAATATAGGAAGGTAGTATTAAAGATTCGAGAACATCGTAGAAAATTGACAATTCGAATTAATAAAGGCTATATCTATTTATATGAATAATTTTGAGCAGGTATATTCAAATAAAGTTTCACAACACTGAGTCCGTTCCCACAACGTTGGACCGGCTGATATACCGACCTGTCAAAACTGCCGCATATGCTAGAGGCTAAAGAGATTTCAATGAAGATATTCGCATGCCGAATCCGGCAAAAATACCGTGCCTAGTGTAATATATGAACTCTATTGTCCGGGGGGCGATTTCCAGCAATCTTGCAGGTTCGGCATAGTGGGAACCGGGCTTTAGATCCCATTACAGTAATGAATACATATTTCAATACTTATTGGTATTCATAAGTATTGGACGCATGGTTTTTAAAACTTAGAAAACAACAAAATACAAAATTAAAATGTTCTATTTGAATATTGTAAATGATGAAATTGTAATTTCGATATAAATAGACGGCTCTAAAGATAAATACGTATATAAAAATCGGTACTATATTGAAGACAGAGTTTAGAATGGAACATTTTTTTAATGTTAATGACGGCAATATATTATTAACTAATATAAAACACTCCTTACTTGATTCCTGTGAATACTAAGAAATATAGTTTATTGAAATTCTTTAAAACGTCTGGTAGGTATACAGGCACTTCATTTTCTTCCTTTCCAAATAGTATAATAATACAAATCTGAATGATTAAATATTTTTTCGTAGTTATTTAAATTAAATTCTCGACTTCCTTCCAAACAGATCAATTTATGTTAAAGGACAATAACGCCAGTAGTCAAACAGTTCAATAATATTTACGTAAATAGCTAATCCGCACTAGAAGATCCTGGTAGAGGTGTGCGGTATGTCCAACAGTTAATATTATCGTTGTCTGTGTTCCAACCCTGTTACACCGAAACCTTATACCTAGTAAACTTCACCAATAAATTTTGACGGATACAATGTACAAGAGGTTTAAATATTTAGTTGCCTAATAAAGTTTGTATAGCTGCAAACGGTTACTTGCTTCATTGTATGCAACTAGGATATAACACGCAAAGACAAAATTTTGAGGAAGAGGCAAAGAAAGGTAGCCATTTGAGGCCTCACAAAAGCAATATTTCGTATAGGGCTCGCGGCGAGGACCTAGGTCTCGAGGGTGAGAAGGGGGAGCGTAATAGCTTTAGGTACTGTGAAGTGCATAGGAAGATCTGCACTAATAGTGTTTTTCGCATTTTAATAATTAATCGGTTAAAAAACGAATGTACAATATATAAAACTTCTATAAGTTTTCATTTTTTTTATTTGTAAGGAACAGTGGCGACTTCCGTCTCGTATAAAATTTTATAAACCTTTTATTTTTACATTATGAACGCGACACCAATCGTCAAAAACCAAACATTAAGCACGTACTCATCGAAATAGTAATAAAACTAAATAACTGCGCCAATTACGTATAATATGATTTTCAAGATCTAAATTTCGTAATTTATTGATCTTCCCCTAAAATCCTATTTCGATTATTCTTCAAGTTCAAAAATGATGTATTTTACATCACACGAAGACTTTATATTACAAAGTCAGACTAAAGTCTAATTTACCAAAGTAAATACATTAAAAATATACTAACTACATTTCAGGATTTAAAAAAGGGGGCTTTGATGTATTTATTTTTTACATATAGAATAATATACAAAAGATTGCACTGAATAAAAACTCAATAGCATTAGTGAAAGCAATCTGCGTCATTAATGAAGTAATACCGGACAATAGACGAGGGCTACTATACTTTGTCCCACTATCAGAGATTCACCAGTCATCATGGTAATTATAAATTTAAACTGGGATGATAATGTTAGTATCAATGGCGGAAAGGAACTTGAAAATTTAGTATGGTCTTGAAGTGAGTCATAATAAAAATTGCCGTCTTATATCAACTAAATAGTAATATTAACTATACATTGAAATGTTAGTAAATTTATTTTTATGGCAATACTCTGGAGTATGTTTTAGATATTCTTACGGCTAACCTACACTCAGAATACCGAAAAAACCAGAAACTGCATACAGGCATGGAATTACAACGTAAACATGCTGCTGGTCTATAATTTAATTAATTCGAATTATGAAAAAAACAAACTGAATTTAAAATTATAAAACATTTCATTGATTATATTTCATACATCAAATTTGGGTAGCCATTAAAAAAATCTTACCGAAAAATTGTGTATTACTTTTGAACAGAAACCTGAGACATGCAACTACCGACACATATGGATTCTGGTTTGTTCAGAATTCTGTATCTACACTATGTGAAGTAAATAGTATCTGCAATTATCAGTACATGTGAAATTAATAAAAAACGAGTAAAAATAGACAGTGTTTGTCAGATTCATTATTGATTGCATAATTAAATCGATCATTAGTACAGTTATGAGGATTCTGAGTGCGACAGTAGGTCATAGCTACGGAGATGATTGATTCGAAACAATTTCCATTGCATAATAATGCGTACTCAATGTTCTTAATAGGCATGATGACAACAATTAAAAGTCACTGAAATTATAGTATTTGTAATAATTTTTGTAGTCATAAGTGATCTAGAGAAAATAATAGTCAAAATTGAGATCAAGTGTTTTAACATTAAAATTAGTAAAAAATACACTAAATACGACTTTCTATAAGCCATAGATGAAATTATATACTAACCTATAGTATATACAAAAGTGTGACGTTACAGGCAAAATCAATACTGTTACGATTTCAAAGGCTTAAACGGTTTAAAAACACATAAGCCTATTACGCTTTCAAGTTTAAGCAACTGAACCGATTTTAATAAAATTTGGTGTAGAGATGAAGTAGTAAAAATAGTGAGTAATAAAATGAGTTAACATAGAGCAGACAGACGAAAAAAAAAATTTGTTTATATATATATGTTTCTAACACTCTAAGATCACTTTTTCATAACAAATCATCGTGCCTATTAAATGAACACTTCGTGATACGTGTAACCTTAAACTCGCAGATTCTACTGCATAAATAAAAACTATCTCGAATACCAACTAGTGACATCTGATGAGCAGAAACGAGAAGCCCTCACTCTGTGTGTGCCGGCGTATAGCAAGTTACATGTGTATGGTAGCGGCCGTGTAGCGCGCCTCGCCTCGCCGCCAACTCCACTGCGACGGCCGGTACTGTTCAACAAACAAATATTTTTATTAATACATATATAAATCAATAACTTTAGTAATCCCACTTATATTATAAATGTGAGTTTGTGAGGATGGATGGGTGGATGTTACTCATTCACGCAAAAACCGGTGAACGGATCCAAATGAAATTGTAAACGGAAATTTAATTCTGACATAACACATAGGACGGTTACTAGTACATATATAAAAGGAAGCGAGTCTGTTATTCTTTCACATCTAAATCACTGAATCGATTTTTATGTTAAATAGTACAGAAATACATATATATCATTTGAACATAGAAAAATATTTGCACTATCTTCAATCGCGGAAAAAAAGACTTGCATGTCTGTATAAGTTCATTATTGTTAAGGACAATTTTTGAAATTTGATATTTACTTGGATTACACAAAATAAATTTGTAAGTGATCGCTGCAGACAACGTTTATAATGCCCGATATAACTAGGCAACATCTGTTGGTAAACATTTTTTTCACATTGTGTCGGAACTGTAACAATCTTTCGCCGATGCATGAAAGTCATGGTCACCACTTTGCTTACTTTAATGAGAAATTGACCGGAACGCGTGTGTGGGTTTTTGAACGCATACAGCAGCCAGCCGGCGATACAGAGCACCAGCGTCACCAGGAACAGTGCAGCCACCACGCCACCGACGGGCGAGCGATGAACCTCGTCGATAGTCATCGCGTCCGTTGTCGCCTTTTTCTCATGGACCTCATCCGTATTTACTAAAAAGAGAATATTTTTTTCTTTATTTTTTAAGCAGATGTAATGGTGGTTTTATACAGTATGCGTTATAGTTTTTAGTCTAGAGAGACAGATTATAGGCGCGGCAAATTTGTGGAATGATTTTTTTTCACTGTACTCCACCTAATTGTTGGTACATGATAGAGCTTTGATTAGTTTGTAAATACCCAATAGCGATTTGTTTTACAATTTCGACGAAATTTTTACATTATAACATAATTCTAGGAACTATAAGGGGTTAATACTTGGACTAATGACTATAGAGGTACATATATCTTAAATATACTCGATTCACAAGAAACAAAACAATATGTACATTGCCTACAAGCATTAAGTTATAGTAAAAAAATAGAAACCTGTTTTAACCACCGCGGTATGGTAGGCATTGACTTTGGTGTCTGTGACGTAAGAAGTATTGTTGGTATCTGAGTGCGGCATTACCACATTGGCCGGGCAGGATGACGCATTCGATATGTGAGATTTGTCACAATCTGAAACAATATAATAGTATTTAAATTAAAAATAAATAGTGACGTATATATTTGTGCGTCCTCAAGTGTACTCGAGAGCACAGAGGCATATGAACACATTTGTGTGTGTACTGAATACATTCATGGCTTTAACCCATTGATGGCCCAATAAGAACAGGTCTCTCCTTATAATTAATAAATTTATATTAAACAAGAATTAAAGTCCAAAAAACAAAACTTTTTTTTAAATATTTAAAGACAAAAGCCGTAATTATATAGCCCAAATATAGAGGCAAATATAGTAGCCCAAATAAAAAAACACACAAAACTTCTTAAATGTTAATATTAACCTTTGAAGAGTTCCCTTGTCTGGAGCTAATCCTGAACGTACTATCATTTCATGTTTATCATGAAAATGCATTGTTATCAGGATGGAAACTTTATGCAAAATTTAAGCTCCATAGTTAAGAGGAAGTGGGTCTTTTTAAGCTTGCAGGATTTGACCCGAATAAACCAATAAACTAACATACTAATACGCAAACATACACTCAAAGAAATAAAGCTTGTAATAAAAATTCAGGTAAATCGATTTGATTACAGATAAACACCTATTAAACTAAATAAAATAGTGTAAAAATAAGGCTGTTATAGTTTATTTAACAAAATAATACTTACTTCTAAAGTTCCAGTCTTGTTTATTTCTGTCAGTTCCGCTCGAGCATTTCCCAATAGAAGGACACCACATACACTGAACAAACATAAATTAACGTTACATATCCTTGTATATATATAATTGTTTCATATGTTTTATATCTACCGTTCTATATATCTAGCTTCGTTTTGGTTTTTTTAGGAAACTTGTCTTCGCAACTGCCTACCCGAACTAATATTTTCAATTTGAGAATAAGAGGTAGAGGAGACATAAACTATTTTTGTAGTCAGTTTTTTCATTATGATTTCAACCACAACTTTGCAAATTGCTGGATAGTTCGTGTTATTCGGCTTTTGCGAGAACTAGTGTATAAATTTAACACCACAATACAAAGACGATCAAGATTATTTAAGTAACCATGCAACCATATGGTTGTATATACGACCATAACATTATACGTGTAACATGTTACATGCCTAGCGACAAGGAAGATCACAAACGTCGCCGCGGTGATCGATACAAGTGTGCCCACAATATAGTCCGATGCATCGGCTGCATCAGCATTACATAAATTCCATTATAATTAATTAATTTTAATCATTCAATTATTGATCATAGCATCGGTCAGAATTGTTTCGTAATTTAAGTCATAAATTGTAAAAGTATATTTTAATTCAATTATTGTTTTGCTTTGGTTGTTTTTGAGTCCTCCGGCTATCGTTAACGTAATTAACACAATATAGCGCAGACTATATTGTATACAAAGTCCGTTTTTGCTAATGTCACAGACGCAGTTCATGGAATAACATCCTACTAATAATATTATAAATGCCAAAGTTTATGAGGATGGATAGATGTTTGTTACAGCTTCACGTAAACACTACTGAAAGGATCTGAATTAAAGGAGCATGCCCATTATTGGCCATAAAACGCATATAGATGAAATTGTTGAATAAACATTTATTAAATATTACATATGCGTAGTAAATTTCAATAAAGGAAGTACGCGTTACATTGCATTACAATAAAAAGTAATAAAAATGAATTTATATTTTTAAGTCAATCTTGTTTATTAAGTTGCCCTTATAATTACTTCTGCCGGATAAAATATTATCGTAGACAAAACTCAGTTGTTTAACACTTGTGATTTTTTTTACACAATAAATTGTTTACTTGTATTGTAATTTTTTTAATATACAAAGGTCAACTGAAATTACGTAACATGTAAAATCATAGATATATTTAACCCTATACAAACAACGTGGGCTTGTATCGATCAATTTCATTATTATTATTATATTTTTGTAATAATGGCAACATCGAAGGCTACTAAAGTTTGTCAAGCTGTCATCTAAAATGTCAGCTGCAAACTGCAAAGGTCATTTACTAATAAACTAACATATGTATACTAATATATAAACAATAACCTAACATATACTAATAAACTAGCATATTTTTCTCTTGTGCATTTATGGCCAAAATCCCTATAAGAAATGGGCACCCCCCTTTAGCACGGATAGTCTTAACATAAACAAAGTAATACTTACATTAAATCCAGTGTTGTGGTTAACGCAGGAGTCGCAAGTATTGTACTGGAGGCAGGTCGGCATCGCGGTCAGTATGAGGATAGTGTTGTTGGCTATGTCGTGGTTACTGAACGAGACCCGATGGTACTCATAGATCGTTTTGCGTCTCACATCTGTGTATTAACAATGAGATTACGCTCATTATTGCTCCATCATTGATTTTTATACTCTCTGAGGTACAGTTTTTTTCTTTTATACAATTTTGTATCGAAATATATTAACTATTAAAAAATCGAGCAACATGCTTATTTAACAAATACTAAAAGCCAGAAGCAATATGGTAATTTGAATATTACTCAAGAACCAACAAATTTATGTCAAAAATACTTACAAAATATTATCTTGTCATTCAGGTAGGCATCACTGATACCGACTTTCACGGGGTGGTGAGTGTCGTGTATAGACTGCACCGGAATTGGAATACATTTGTATGCGAACACAATGTTCCCATTTTTGTACAGAGTCACCGCAAACGTGAATGTCTTGTTAATATTCTCTTGCAGGGTCACATTCTCCCAGAAGACTGTGAACTTTTCACCTGAGACACGAGAAGAATACCAGTAGAGATAATATTAATAGTAGAATTAATAGTAAGTATTATAAACTACCACCCTGCCTCCAATATAAGGGACCGGGGCACAGACTTCCAGCCACCAATAATAAAGCATGATTTCCTTATCATACTGCTCGCTGTTCCAATGTGGATTAAAAAGCTACTCGAAGGTTAATCAACACAAGTGTTGTGTTCATGTAAGTATCTAACTGTACCGAAACTTGTTATGTTAAGGTTCAGATAGTAATATAATACATTCTTTTATTTATCGATATACTCGTACCTATTCGTGTGTCACTGGCCTTCTGAACGATAAGAGATGTTTTTGAGAGTGAAGCGCTGGATGCCGCGACTAGTAGATCGTTTGTAAAAAGTTTGTATTTATATATTAAGACATACGTTTTGATGCCCTATAATAAATTAGGTTAACCTTAACAAAGTTCTATAACAAAAAACTACAATATAAATTAAAAAAATCCATAATTATTATAATGTTAAGAGGATTAAATCATTAGATTATTGCGAGCTCATAATGAATAATTAACACAAACGCAGATATATTTATCAAATAACATCGTTCGTGGCCGGAAAACGGGCACGGATGTTGCTAGTTGCACCGGAGATAAATTCGCATTTGAATTGCTAAATACTACCATTCTGGCTGTCACTCAGCACTAACTGGCATTCGTAGAGTCTACGTTTATGTTACTATCTGACAAGTGAGATGATTGCATATAGTGCTAATAAAAGGGTTTTAATATACGGAAAATCTTTTGTTGAACACGAGGTGGATGTTATGAGTACATCAATAGTATAAATATGTATATATCAACATCTCTCAACATAAATTAAACTGAGGTTAGTGATTACAGCCTCTATCAATGCGTACGCTACTAGTCCACAATAAATGCGTGTGCGCACTTCTTTAGACTATTGGTGCCTTGACCGCATACCTCAATTGGTACAATACCACTCGATTCAATCACTTATAAAATCACGTATTACAAACAACGATAATGCGAGTTTGTTATGATTGTATAATAGACTTATTGAGACGATATTGTTCTTATAGTTTAGGGTAGAGACATTTCAATTTAATTGTAATGACCCAATTGACCATTGACCCAAAGTGGGACGTAATAAGTGATGCGCTGAATAAATATTCTTGTAGCCGAATTGATGAATTGCGTGCGTCATATCGTTTACTCCGACCGAATTATGTATGTTAACAACATTAATAATTAAAATTACTCTCCACCAATCCGCATTGAAGTAACATGGTATAGTATGCTCTATGCCACCTCCATACGATGAAAGACCCGTGCTCAGTAGTGGGCCATTAACGGTTTAAGTCATCATCAGTCATTAGTTAAAACTTTGAAGTTGCTTCGGAGAGGATATGGTCGTTAAGTCTCCGAAATATTTAGTATGAATATATTTGAAACATGTATATGTGCGCATCAAACTACATTGGAACAGTGAGTTGTATATTTCGGGCCTACAGTAAACGGAGGTGAGGTAAAGTTATAGTATAACATATTTTCATTTAGTCGTCACTGGAGGAGCTCAGCCCTGGTCCCAATCCCTTTGTGGAAGTTGAGCATGTCGTAAGAAGTAACAGGTGCAAGCTGGGATTCGTGTATGATAATATTATTATTACTAAGTCATGACTACGAATACGCTTGCAGTATTTGCTAGCAACGTACAGTTGATGCTTTCAGTGTAGTCCGTTGGATCACTTTTTCATCGATCTTCTATTAGTAATCGTCGTATAATAAAAAACTACCCCGCTTTTCTCTCGTCGTTCAGACATTTCTTTTTCGATCACCAGTCCTGGAGCAGTTTCTCATGACTAGTTTCTCCATTGATATATTGGCTTTTTTATTTCGTTCCCTACGCTGAATCTACCTCATGTTTCAAGCATAAGTCACATCAATCCCTGGGTAACGGGTTGTTGACATATTAGATTGTGCTGACGTCCAGGCGGTGATCACTACCACCAGGTGATCTTATAACCGTTTTCCTCGCTTAAGACATAAAAAAAATCCTTCATACCGTCGTCGTACATCTTGACGTTACTGTCGTTAGTGAGTGTAGTGTCAAAGTTGCCCATGAGAGGCGCGATGTACTGCGTAGCCGCGAGCCAGTTGTGTACATGGTCGCCGGTGTATATGAACCCGCCCGTAGCAACCGTTATGTTACGCACATTGTGCCCATAAAAGGGAAAGTCGAACTGCAGCTCGATTGTCTAAAATATGTTCATAGATATAATATATTTCTATCAAAAGGACATCGTTGAACTGTCTCATAATTGACTAGAAGATGATTCTAATAATGTAATAATAAAATATCTTTTCTACAATAAACTTTTCTTCACATGGGTAAGTAACAAACGTAAGTATATGGGATGTTTCTAGAGAATTTTGTTACATTATGATATATTCCCGATATAATTCATTAAAATATACAATTTCTTTAAGAAACTAAACAAATTATTACAAAAAAGTCTCACAAATCCAATCTTTCTATCCTTAGGAATAAAACACAGCAACTAAAAACAATGTAAATGATAATAATACTTACGGTGGCACGCCGATGAGAATTGCTGAGAATTTCATGAATATCGGCCTTATGTTTGGTGATGTTGGCCCAGTACTCATTGAAGTATGTTACATTGCCGATAAATTTACTTGTATAGAAGTCATGATCTACCTGCAGATACAGTTTTTTGTAAGGATTCATTAAAGTTAAGCTAAGGATTCTATTAATAATTTAGAAGTTAGCTACAATAAAAATGTTACATTATACATTAAATATTGATTGATACTGGTTAAAGATTTTCTCCAGCTAGAGCTATCTATTAATAGTATACCAATTTACAACTTGACTGAAACAAAATTAATTTGGCACTTGTATTTTGAAGTCAATAAGGCAAGTTTAATTAAACTTACTTCAGTCACATTTGTCAAATTATGCTGCGCCTGGATTGTCTCAGGAGTTTCTTTAAATACGTCATCTGTATCTGAAACAAAGAACAATTACTAAGTAATTGCCATATCGAATGTCCTTGTATGAGTTCTTGATATTCAGTATGTAGCGGAAGGTAGAAACTGGTTAAGAACACTGGAACATGACGTCGTCTCACCGTTTCAATCTCGTATAAACGTTTGTTCATTGGATGCTGTGATACTATGAAGTAGGTAATATCGGTATTTAAAAATAATACTTATCACCTTCACTGAGCTCGCGAGTTCTTAACGATCACTAAAGCAAGCATAGACAATACTTCATGCAGCTATATTCACGCAGCTTAGATATTTTACGGACTGCATAGCGAAGCGTCAACTAAATGCGTCGCCCTCTTTGTCTTTGACATTTTTCAAACTCCAAAGTGACGTAATCCACGTAAAACTACCATAGACAAACCCGTAAAAAATGTTTCCATTATTAAAATAATTCGAAGTTGTTTTCGTATGTATGTATTGTATTGTATGTATGTATTCGAGTACTTATCATGAACAGTTCACGCAAATGAATTTTTGTTGATGATTACCGGAGTCACTCCAGTTGTCCAAACATAAACGTAATATAAATAATAGGTTAAGCAATAATTACCGTTGTTAAAATTAATCATTGTTAGGAAGTGTAGTAACCGGTTAAGGAATAAACTTCCTTCTAATGACACGTCGTCAATGACGTCACATTTTCCAAAACATAAAAAAAATAGATTAATAATTTAGAACATAACAGGAGACAAATTTGTTAACGACCTGTTTAACAATTTCTTTTGAAGATAATGAAATGAATAGGCAACGGTATATGTTAAGCTAACTTCTTCGAATGTTTTGGATGAGTTGGGAATAATGGGTGTGTGTATATAACAATGACTGATACAAGTAAAGTTTAAGACCGTACTGGCGACTCAAAAACATTCTTGGTATATGTACCATATGGATATATTATACAGTTGCGTAAACTTTATTAATTTAAATTAAAAGTTACAGGTGCCGGTAGTTATCGACACAGCAGTCGTCCTTGTAGGGGGCCTCCAGGCGGCATTAAAACTTCACACAAGTGTATGTATGTACCACTAAACTCTACATTCGTATTGGAGCAGCGTGGCGCAGGAGTATTCTATTCTATAAGCCTACTTAATTAGGAAAAGACATCCGTGTAGGGGGCAATTAAAGGGACGAATCTAAAGTTACAATAGAAAAAAGTTCTTTTGTTGGTTAACAATGTGTCAATGATACATACAGCAATGTTACAAACGTGAATGGACGGCGGTGACTATTTAGAATGACGTGACCCATGTTCACCAGTTGTTACTATAAAAAACGTATATGAAATATTATATATGACTATACATACTGTAACGAAACAAACAGCTTGAGACAATGAACTACAGGTGCACAATTAACAAAATAAAATGTATGAATCGATATCTGTTGGATGGAATATTTAAAATAAATAGGAATAAAAGGTGTATGCTTTTGTTGTATTGTTCTTGCATGTAAGTCTGACGGTCGTATTTTAAATTAAAAACCATCAAAGAAAACAATTCAATACAGAGGAGATATCAATTATATGATTATGTCTATTATCTTCCTAAGTCTATTATCTATTAATAAAATATATATATACATATATATATATACTTACCATCCGTGTTGGGTAGTATAGGCTCGCTGACTTTACCGGATATGTTGACGTGAAGTTGTCCCGTACCGTTGTAACCAAGTAGAGGAATTTGAGTCACCGCGCCTGTTGCAACAATGGCTGTTGGAAACAACAATCTCTTGTACATTGACAGTAACATTGTATTTAAACATAAACTATTGCAATTCAACAATGTATGCTTATATTGTTGTTGGTTTTATAACATTTTATTTCATGTATCCTACAGCTGAGCTCACAATGTGGGGGATAAAGGCCACGGTCTACCTCGCTGGCCAAGAGCAGATCTGATCTAATATTATGCTATATTTCGAGATATTTCATGATAATATGCGTACGGCTTTCGGTATGGATTGTCATAGCAATTTTGTTAGCAATAAGATGACGCGACCAGTCACCACAAATTATTAATTGAAATTTTTTCTTACAAAAATAAGCATGAAAAAAAATCAAGCATAAATTTACTTTTTTGTCTGCAGCATCCTCACTTTATGATTCCCTATATCACAACACAAATAACCTCATATCACTCACAAATAGTGAACATACTTAAATCAATCGATTTTGGAGGTCGGTAATTGATACTCGGACCAATTCGCAAACAACACCAACTATGTACATTGGCGTAATAAACACAAATTTCTATAAAGACAAATTTCTGTTATTATGGTTGGAGTTTTCACGTATTGTGAGAAAATATGATTAAATAAACAAAAGATAAGCAGGTAACAGACATTCGCTATAACATGTAAATTTAATTTTACATTTAGTTGTAGTAAAGGTACTAGAGGTTGAAGAGGTGATTCAAACGGCATTGCTTGAGAAATAATTATGCGCAAGCGCAAGCCATTACCGTGTAGGTACGAATATAATAAAATCATGGAGGACATACGTATAAGCAAGCACATGAAATTATAATGAGCCATCGTCGTCGAGGACAAACTGTATCATCGCAATGGTATTAGTATAAATCAAGTATTAACACAAAAGTATATGTATGTGTTTAAAATGTACGCCAGCTCATATAATACCTATTGATTTATAAAATTATGTAGGTCATCATCATTGCAACCCCTAACTGTCCCACTACTTGACTCAGGTCTCCACTCACAATGTGAGATCTTAGCAGAGTATAGACCATAGCGGATTAGTAGATTTCACATAAATTCGAGACTTATATGAGGAACTCTCAGAAGTAAAGGTTTCCTCGCGATGTTTTCATTCACTGAAGCAAATGGTAACGAACTTGTAATACATACATACATAGTTTTCTGAGAGTTTGAAGTTGAACCTAAGACCTCACGTTCGAGAGAACTATGCTGAATCACTAAAGCTATCAGTATTAAGTATGTACTTCGCAATAGTTTAAGCACTTCCTGTTATTTTGTTACGCAGACGATAAACGCGCAAAAAGGAAGATAACAGCTATAGTTTTTAAACATATTGTATGAATTAAAGCCTATCTAAACTCTGGCTTTTTGGTTCGTCGTGGACAAAGATTCTTAGTCTCCTTTTTGTCCGTTAGTGCTAGCCTCTGCGTTGAGGAAGCCCAAGGACACCAGCGACCACATATGTAGATAGGTATCTACCATCAGGCAGTTCATCTGCTTTTCGTTAGTTAATTCGTTTAATCACATTAAACACATAAAAAAGTTTGTATTAATCATCACATATATATGAGATACGTATGTATAATTTCTGTGAAAATGAGTTTTCATTCAATTTATTAAATAATAATTATTTTTGCGTTACTCTTTTGAGCTTATATGGATATTTCAATAATTGTATACCATTTTCCGATATTAATTAAAATTATTACATCATTGGAATTGGATCCGATCCGATGTATTGAATACGTTGCGGTAATTAATACGCATACATCATTAATAGTAATTAGTAACTTAATCTCTACAGCTAACCGGTAGAAATTATTGTTATCTAAAAATACATGCTGATTCACATTTTCTTATTGCAAAGGAATTAAGCATTGCCTTGTCGTCATACATACAATATCATTAACGTCCTAACCGATTCAATTTGTGCCTCTCTGCCACTTCATTGTAGTATATTTGTAATTTTATCGCCTTGAATATGAATAGTCTTATCACACTATACAAAAATAAATGGTACAATATTATATTATAAGTCCATAGATAGATATTAAATATTTCCATTGTTATTTTCGGATAACTTTCTTCCACCTCCTGTGTTGTTTGTCCTATCTAGAAATTACTACCATAATTTAAATGCTCGCTTTATTTGTATAAATAAAGTGTTTACTAACCGAGACAGAATTATTGTTTGACAATGCTCTACTGTGTGCTCAAGTTACTCTACGTATGTGTTCTACTGTGTCACTACCACATACTAAAACCCATTACGATCACGTGTAAGAGATACGCCTACTGTACATATATGTGGAGTTGGAATGAGCAAAACTGATGTAAAGGAGGCGTTGGTTTGGTCTAACTGTGCGTTATCATTTTAATGTTGAGGATTATCCTTCGGGTCAGAGGGACCAATGAATTGACCAAGTGGGTGGTATTGTACCTGAATACTTTAGTATACATTTACATTTAAACCCCAGCCACGATTGGAAAAGAATTATTGACATACTAACTTCACAAGTTCGTATGTTAAAAATTCTATTCAAATTATAGCCTAGATATAGTTAAGGTAACGAATTAATGACTTTAATAAAAAATGTTGCTAGTTAAATAATCAGTGTTTAACTGAATATGACGTAAATAACATATGACTATATAAAATCAATCGACGCCAGTGGACCAGCTTCAATGACTTATTCTAAGGTAAATATTATTGAGCGAGTGTCAATGTTCAGGACTAGATTAGTCAGAGTGTATGATATCAATAATGGAGTGTACATATGTGCAGGGTGAATCTGTTCGAGCGCTTAATTGAATTGTGTTCACATGCATCTTGCAGTATTCCACAACAATCAACCATGGTTCAAACAATATGTTTGTCGGTTGTTTTGATGTGTAGTATTATATTTAACAGTATTAAATAAATATTCACCTATTTGTTTAAGATAATATTAAAATAAAAGGATTGTTGATTATATTTGGGTTATGTTTTTATTGACGTGCAGATAAGGAGTGCGGGCTTTTATATCCAACATATTGTTCTTTTCGATTGTTTTTCGTAAAACAATTTAAATAATTCGTTTAAAATAAGATAATAACAAGTCATATGTATTTTAATTTTTTAACCTAAATTAAGTTCAAAATCGTCTTATTCGAGACGCTCTGATCCAAAGGAGTTCGCCAGATCAGCGAGTGCATTATAAATACAAGAATGTGGTTTATGCGGCATAGAGCGACAGACAGCGTAGATTCTGCAAAATAGTCAGTCAAAAAAGGTATTTCCAAATCATGTTTTCAAAACTTTTGTAACTGATATAATATTTGATTAAAATTACAATTTATGGGCATTTATTTTATATATAATGAGATGAAATGAGTATTATTGTTCTATACTTACTTTTATTAGCGTTAGTGGTGTTGGTCACTTTAGCGGGAGAGGGTACTGTGGTGGGCGGAAGTGAAGAAGATGTGGCTCCAGGCGATACTGACGATGTGGCAATGCCAGATGTGTCCCTTCGCTGCCGTCCATGATCCAGGCTTACGAACTCAGGTCCGATTCCGGTAAATGAGGTCGAATAGTGTATATTGGATTCCGGATTACCTGCAATTACATTTTGAAAGACATAATATACAAATCACTAAATATTTCTGGTTATTATCTATGGTATAAGAATAATAGAAATTAGATTACTGCAACAGTCGACAATTTCATTATAAAAATAAACATAGTTTTAGGGTGATATATACCGCATATCAGCTAAACGATAATTTCTACAAATTTAAAAACATAAAGTTTAACAACTTTGACCAAAAAAACATTTTCTTCCTGTTAATAGGTAAGCTTGACAGGTAAGTAGCAACTATCGAACACTACCTTGCACGTTGCCTGACTCAATGAATCGGTTTTTATTTTTCTACTTTTAGCAATTACAGTTATCTTTTCTCATTACAATTAATACTAGTGTGGAGTTGTATCGCTTAGGCCACTATTCTCAGAGCGAGATTTAAGGTTGTCAAGAAGCGAATGAAAGACAACGTTTTAAGCAAAAGGTTTTAATTGGTACTAAAGTAATAAATTGCGTCGTTATATTTAAATTAAACTGTATTTGTAGGACGCGACAATAATTTCTAATTGTAGGAGCAGGAAGAGGCCAATTTGGAAAATTGTAATAAAACATGAACACCAAGCTAAACATTAATAACATAAGTCTACTCAAATACTATTTTTATCGTAGTACATTGAACCAACACGCGTGGTAAAAGTTGACGAGGTGATCGTTAACAAAACAATTTGACCACTGTAGGAATGGAACCTAAAGCGAAGTTCACCCTCAGTTCATCCAAAATATTTTCGCTGTGTAGTTCTGCGTGAACCCCTTCTTGTAATTAACGAAACATATTGTATTTATCATAAGCAGAATATGGTAGAGATTAGGCTCAATGACTCTCATCAATACTAGAAATTGCCCGCACTTCGCTTCAGAAGAAGATAGGATGAATAATCCTTCTCCTCATATAAACTACAAATATGCAAAATTATCTGAAGCAGTCCAGTGGCTTCAGAGTTGCCATACAAATTTTAACCTATTATCCCACAGGAACAAACCAGTTGCCAACTACAAACATGCTAAATTTCATATAAACGGGCCATTGGTTTCAGAGTTGCCATACTAATTTTAACCTGTTATCCTGGATGAAGAAAGCCACTTTCTAGGATAAAACATATCTTATAACCATTCTCGAGTTTTCAACTTCGATTATGCCAAGTTTCATCTAAATGTGTCCAGAAGTTTTTGCGAAACGCTCGAACAGACAGACAGACAATAAACCAAAAAAAAATGTTTGGTCTCTATATCGATAACAAAGACTGCCTGCATTAAAATTTTCAAATACATAATGTACAGAGTTGACCCCGTTACAGTTTCAATGTTAGTATAAATTACCTATAGGTAATAAATCATCAATATCACGATTTTTTAAATTAACTAATGTATATATTTTTAAATAAGTATTTTCTTAAATATCCCTACTTAGAATGTACAAATACGAAATATACGTGATATATTGGTGGGGGGAGAGGCGGTACGAATCTTCATGGATAGCCTTTAACAGCTACGACACGTGGCGAATTTCACACATAAGACATTTCGGATAATGCCACAACACGTATTCGCAAATTTATTGCTTAAACTGTAATTTTCGTCATGTATGACTCTTATCAAAGTTTAGCATTTATCAAACTGCTTTCTAAAATACCTAAAAAAACCTATTATTAAAGTAGTTTGGTTTTAAGGTATAGACCGATTTGAAAGAATGGTAAATCTCTTTCCTCTTTATCCAATATTATTTTTTTACTATATATACATATTTATGTATTATATTAACTTCTGTTATTGTTACCACCTGCCGCACATTTTCACCATCAACCTGGGTCGATTGGTAGAGAATGCCTCTAGACATTAAGTCTGCTCTTTGTTAGCCTTTTATAAGGTGTTTGACAATTAAGTATAAAGCATTGCCTTGTGAATAATGAAACCACACCCACGGAGAAGACAAAGAAAGAAGGGAAGCAGCAGCAGCTGACGCAAACAGGGCAAATAATGTTCTTAGGCACACCTAAAATATATTGCTTCAGGCCAAGTGACAGCAGAAGAATGGGAAGTACATGACGACGAAAAACTTATGAGTTCTTTGGCAGCTGATTTAAGGAAGGGGATGGTAGTAGTAGGAGTCTATAATTTATAAATTAAATGCTAAAGTCCATTCTTGGCTTACCCCTAGATGTATTCAAGAAGTAAATAAAAAAAGGAATACTAGAGAATATGTAGTTGACTAATATATTAATGACAAGGATGCTAGGAAATTATTGACATCTATGCTGGTTACATTTAATTTCGATTCTTAGAGGTTATTAATTAGTGTATGTATTATTAGTAGGTATTATTTACAAATATGTGTTGAGAAGTTTCTTTCTCCATTTCGCTTCCTCTTCATTATGGCACCTTTCCAATAAGTTGTATATTCAAACCATTTGACCCTTTTAAGTGTATTTAAAAAAAGCTCATTGAAAAAACCTATTCTTAGCTAGCTAGACAGGCTTCACAAAATATTACTAATAGTATGAATAACATCAATAATTACAATGATAATATAATTCTTCCGTGAATCACTACTAACAACCAACTGACTTCTGTTGCCTCTTACAAACTGGTCGGCCAGCATAATATTGGGATTTGTATTCTAACGCTGTCCTGGTAGAATACTTAAGTAGATGCCATAAAACATAGTTTTTGTGTTTTGTGACTGCCAATCCCAGAAACGTCTTAAGTGGTTTGGGTATGGTTTTTACTGATCTATTCTAGTAACCTTAAGGTTATTTTTGGTTTTATTTTAATTAGTTCATAAACTTCTAGAACATAAAAATCAATATCACTTTCTTGTAATTTTATAACTCAGGAACAGGCTCACTTATCCAAACCAAATGTTTAGGCTTTGTTTAGACTATTTAGTAGTCGGTTTATGTGAAGTTGAAACAAAATTGATAGAGTGGTTCTTCATTTATCACATTGTTTGTGTTTATAAATGGGGATTTGTGTATCAAATTGAACCCTTTTAAGTCCATGCGGACAAAGTCGTGGGCGGAAGCGGCATATTCGGGTAAATTTTTACATTCTTATTGCTGTTTTTTCTTGTTTTGTTGATAGTTCAGTGTATTGCCCACGGTTACTTTCATGCAGAAAAAAACTGATTTGTTATATATACTGATGAACATTATAATACTGACCATCATCTAGAATACCATTTTGATATGTGGAATCATTCCAGAATTGGTCTCCAAAACAGGATTCCATATTTAGTGAAAATAATTCATAACTTAGAAAACTGATGTTGGCAAATCAAATGCCCCAAATAGTTACTTCACATATGTATAAGACATAAGTTATAAATAAAATGTAGATATTTGCTTTAACATTGTGTATTATTGCTGGCTATCCAGCAGCTTGTCAGCTCTAACAAAAGCCCCAACATATAAAGTTATACAGAATGTTGAAAGAGTAATTTTTGCTGCTGTTATAAGAACATTTTATACGTAGGTTGTAATTATAAATTGAAAACATAAATGGACATTCTACAAATTTTTGGACAGTAAAAAAACCTACTATTTTGTTTTTTACTTGTTTACATTTATTTCTTGTTCCTTTTTCTTGCCCTGCCATTTAAAGTTTAAAAATATCACAATTTAATTGCATAGAATGTGAAGTAAACAACTAAAACTTTTGTATTGCCCCAAACAGATTTATTCACACTCTTTATTAAATTGTTTTTGTATGTGTTAAAAACATTCAAACCAATAGTATGATAATGATAGTAGTATGTGAAATAATTAAATAACATTTTTGAATTGGTACTTGTTAATATTGCTAGGTTTATTAGCAATACTTATTGATACATAAACTTTCATTGGAATAACATGACCAAGTAAGTTTTGATTCAGAAACATTAAAAATACTTAAATATAAAATTAAAAGATGTAAATGAGGTCATTCAGTATTCTCGTTTTAAACAAGTCACACATGTATAAACACGCCCGATGTAACTTCTTTGTTACTTTTAAATCTTATTATTATGTTTAACCTTTTCATTCAAAGACTTTATTCATTAATTGACATCTATCTACGTAGGAGGAAAATGACCATTGTGTAGATATCAAATTTACGTCAGCGCTTCGAGGAAGGCTGCGGAGGCGCAGAAAATTATGCTTTCTTACTGCAAAGTAAACTTTGTGCAATTAGAACAAAAATCGTAACTTACCTATAACAACTTCTAACGTAGATAGTGCTATAATAAACAGCACTGTAAGTAACTTAGTTTTCACCTTCACATGCACGTATTCCATTTTAATAAAATGTGATACTGATATTCGGTAAAAATACCAATTTTTTTCAATCAACGCATGAGACACTGCGCTGTCGTTGAAGAACGTAACTAAACAGAGATAATCTGTGGCTCTGTGGTTGTAGTTGTGTCTTGTCGACTCTTTCGATCCATACGAATACGTCCGATTTACAGTTATTTACTTATCACGTGATAAGTGTTACCTGTTACAACTTTTTAAAAAGATTTACAATGATAGAAACTTATTATTTTGGGGTTTTTTTAACTTACTAATTTAGCGACCTAAAAGTCTGTTTCCTTTAAAGCGCTAAACGACTAAACCTCTAATGAGGAGTCTTCGTTTTTAAATCGATTCGAATGAAATTGAGGAGAGTTGTTGCCTACAAACAATGCTTGCAACATTTAGACAGATTGATAATTTCAGCGATATATTCGTAATTGTAACGAAACTAACGGGAGACGATGTTTTTGAAACTAAAAAGTACTTATTTATTTTGTAACAAGCACCTACGTACTGGTATAACCTATAATTTAGTTCACAAAATTCACGATTCTGACCATGAAATAAACAAAATCAAATGATAGTGGGAAGTAGGTGTGGTATGAGTTTCATACCTTTCCACTCGCGTAGTTCATGAATTGATCGTAAAACATTTTTTTTTATTATATAAAGTTTCATAACTTCATGGCATGCAAGTTATATTTTCATTAGTAGAAAAGCTGTCCCACGATCTGTGGACTTTCCACTAATTTTTAGTTCAGTGTTACTATAGACTCATACTACATTATGTAACGCCGTGTCCTACTTTCATAATATTGCGCTAAGAAAAGAAACCTAAAATAATATCTACCTACTCGATAAGAGATAGAGGTAATGCTGCGTTTGATCACATACCAGACGCACGTGAACTTTATATATTTCTTCTTCCGGTGCAATATGCGAATTATACAGTCCATATGCATTTAACTAGGTCTAGAAACCCTTACTTCCAATAGCTAAGGACTAGGCCCAACTACATCATTTTACATTAATTACATCCATCCTCAGCATGACTACTATTAGAGTATTTTTCGTTCTCCATTTTTCTGAATCAATGTTGCCAGAAATGATTTTTTAAGGAAATGTCAAGGTCAAAAGAATGAATTATTTGGTGTATTTTTTATAATGGCAACTATAACCTATGAATTAATTGTATGGTTTAATAAATTCTTACAATAAATACATTTATGAGTAATGTGAAAAAGTAACGAAAGTGAGGGAAGTTTGAAATAAGCGGTAATGTCAAGACTAGAAAGGGACAAAGGACTTACAAATGTGGTTCACGGTTGGTTCATTTCTTTAGAAGAAGCACACAGTCAACGTCGTTATAGCTTTGGTTTCATTTTCATATCCCGAATCATTAATATTTAGCGTAAATTCTCTTTTCTTTCTAAGAACTTCACAAGAAATAATAAATAGCATTAATAAGATAAGGTGTAATGAGAAAGAGTGAACAAAATGTCAAAAATGTAAAAAAACGTAGTTCAAGTTTATATGCATACTTGTGTCCTTATGTATTCACTAAAACACACTATTTTTTACAAGCTTTTATTTAACTTGTAGTGTATGTTTGTATATTTAGTATGTTTGTATATTAGTCAGTTGGTTTGTTTGGGTTAAATCTTGCAAGTTAAATTTGAGCCCCTTTGTCGATACAACTCGTAACTATTAGGGTTATAAATTTTTTACAGAACCCTAAAATAATAATTTTAGGTAAGGTAGGTAGGGTTAGGGTCATGTCGCGTAGTCCCGGACAGATCTTGCATCCACACTATCGACTACACTGAACTTTATCGTCAATTCTTCCCAGGTCCACACTTTATGGTTCTAGTAATTCTTACAATAGAACAGTGGTCATCCGAATCCTGTCTAATTCAGAGACCCCTGTAATTTAATGTAATTGTACAGAATAATTGCAGCAATTCTTCATGGGTAGGTACATACAGCCTTGGCCAAAAGTATTAGGCACCCTATAAATTACTGCAAAATTACATGTTCAGGGAGAAAAAAAAG
>DWJZ01001014.1:0-26135 GCA_018249125.1 Asbolis capucinus | reverse complement strand
AGCATGCTCAACGTTTTTGACAGTCGGGCCAAACTGAGGGATGATAATTTTACTGCGGGCCACTAGTAATTCCTAGTTAATTACTGTCAGGACTTCGTAATAAAATGCTTCTAAAAATATACTTGCGCGGGCCATTTCATATCCGTTTGCGGGCCACACTATGGCCCGCGGGCCTGGGTTTGAGCAGCCTTACTGTAGAACAATAATTTAGATTTATATCTTTTATTCGCAACTACGTCCGTAGAACACTCCATCCCTTATTTCAAACGGGATCCTTATAAAAACGCTACATGTTATTTTTATTAAGTATGTACAAAAATCCAAAAAATTATGGGTCGGAATATTTAGATAATGTATGACGAATTTTTATACAAACTTTCATCCTTCAACCCCTTTCAGGCTTTTATCGCGATACAAAGGAACTATGTTTTTTCTGAAGTCATATTCTAATCCTGTACCAATGTTCATCAAAATCGGTTTCGGTGTGAAAAGGTAACAGACAGTTAATTTCGCATCTATAATATTATTAGGAAGTAAAGGGGTCAATATAACAGGTAAATAAATAAGTTATATTTCCATTACATTTGACCACATCGCTTCACTTCGATGCTCCCACACACATTATGATATGCGCGGTACGGCAAACGTAATAAGTACAAAATATACTTTATATTGCAACAACATCCTGGTCCAGTGTTCAAAAGGCAGTGGCAAAATACTTATATGATGTACTAATATCTAATGTAGGGACGCGAGACCGTGGCAGTGTCGTTGACCTTTGGCGATAAACAGCACGGGCCGCCCCCCGCGCCGCGCCGCGCCGCCCGCGCCACTCCGCAAGGTCACATTCCAATGAAATTCAAAAGTAATCGCTCTTCTCAATACATCCACGTTGTATTCCACTGATACAACACGAATTAAGAATTAACGAAGTTACTCAACATCTTTCCAGTTTTAATATAATGGTAACTTTGTGCTGCTGGCTTCAAATTCACTCACTACACACTTCATTACATATTGTTGTGATTTTTTTCAACATTACAGCCAGGTTTTGTTGGACGGTTATCGTTGGGGAGTAAACGTTATGACAAACAAAAACAGACAAACTGCATGTCGTGCCGTCATCTAGGGCTCCCTAGTTAGCGTAATAAAGTGAAAATTTAATTATTTATTTCATTATAGGAATATCGAGCTCAATTAATGGAAGTCAGAAGGTTACATGGAAGTATTATAACTTAATAAGTAATTATCATTCTTTTAAATCTATCGTAAATGCTACTGTAATTATATTTTTAGACAGCCCGAAACACCTATTAAATTTTTAAACGTACACATGATATTACCAAAAGTGATAATTTAAAAACTTAAATATTTCGTGAAGAGATACATCACGTGCGTTTTCCTATACAATATCGATCAATTTAATGTTACGACACAAAAATTTTACCCCCATACTCAGTACAAATTCATTCTGGATTTTTCCGATACAAACTTGACGATTTTGTATGGGATAAATTCCAGATCGAATGTGCACCGAGTATAAATGCGACGTCTAGAACCTGACATGAGACTATCAAGTTTCGTTAACTCTAGCACGAGCTGTGCAGTTTTAGACCGGATTGTCTTAATATAGTTGAAATATTAAATACACCAGCGATTGTGTAATGACAACAATGAGATATACTGCTGCCCTTGAGGAGCACGGAGCTGAAGGTCGCATATGTTTACAGCACAAGTGTATGAAGTGTACAGATATCAGAATCTTATCTCGTAGCATTTGACTGATTAATGTATATAATTTTAGCGAGACACGGCCGAAATGTGAAAATTATATTATTATCTCAACGATAACAATATCAACAATCAAAATGTACGAGTGCATCAGTCTGTATGATTCGTAAACCACAGAATATACGATGTATATACCTCATATATGCCCCCATGTGACACATTTAAATCATATCCAGTCTAAAAATAATTAATAAAAAGTTATAATAGGCAACATATCCTTTATTTTACCACATAATTTAGACGACCGGCTGATGTAGTTGCAAAATCACACTGAAAACTTCTCTTATCCGAGTATTCCAATATACCTAATGGGCTGATTTGTTACTGTTCCACATCAGGTGCTCCGGACCTCTGAAATTTCCTCAAAGTCTTCATATATTCTTAATTTAATATGAATTCTTATTTGAATATTTGTATGCCTATGTATTGGCAAATGTGAGCGACTTGATCCCAAATGTAAGACCTTATATAACCACATTTTAGCTAATAAATAAATAAAATAAAAATAAATAAAAATGTAATTTTTAAATACACATATATTTATGTTATGTTAAGTTTTATCGCAATCGATGAGCGGTTTGGCTGTGCATAGGAAACAAACAAACAAAAAGTAAAATAAACATTTTAATGTAAACGAGTACCTACTCACGACACAGTCTTGCCATGATCATGACCCACATGCGACTGGGTCAAAATATCGGTAAAATAATAAACAGATCGTGAGTAGGTACTCATATGCATTAAAATGTTTAGTATCGCGACGATATTCGTCTAAAAACATAAGAGTAAAACATATTTTTATATAATAAAAAATCATATTCAATTTTGGGTTACAGGGTTTATCGGAGTTATCACAAACTTATATTTTAAACTTGTTCAATTAATCCCACTCCCAGGACTACAGCCAGAGCTCCAGCTCTTGACATGTTATGTACCACTTGATATTTGCAGTCTGCAATTATCGAAACGTTAAATAATTTAACCCACAAATACTCGTCCCTGCACTCATTTTAATTATCTTGCTAGAACTTGTGAAGGCACAATGTTAATGTTAATCTTCTATACTAATATTATAAAAAAGAAAGATTTGATTGTTTCTTTGAGGGGAATAGACTTCGAAACTACTAGGCCAATTTAAAAGAATATTTTACTACTGGAATTCTTCATTATTCCTGATGAAAATAGGCTATAAAATATTTTCAAAAACGTTAGAGCTCCGTATGAAAAATTCGGTAATATAAACCGACATGTGAAAAAATCCTTATATCGGGTATATTGCGAATATTCTTAACATGTTTTGAAAACAGCATCAATATCGACAAGTCTGTGTCTTATAGAACGATCACATTACATTAGTCTTCCACCGTAACTACTCAATATCGAAAATTGACTAACAACTGTAGACTTTGTTGTTATTCATAGTCAGTTCGCCAGGTTATCATCTGGTAGCGGCGCCGGCGCCAGCGAGAAGAGTCCAGAATTCAGCGGCGATAACAGAAATATGCATATGTTTAGTCCGCGGCAGTTGGCATGCCTCCAAACTTTATGATCAATCAACGATATAATACAATATAATATATTGTATTTTGCACACAGAAATAGCAAAAAAATGTTCAAATGAAGACAATATATTTAGATTGACGTTTTGTCATCCCTATTATGGAATCTTATCCAGATATGTTTTGGATGCAGGATATTGTTCACAGAGTATTTAGGAAGGATCTATTAAGACATATTGAGTTATCGTATCACATAATCTAGTTCAGTGATTTTCTTTCGCGGACCGCGGACCACTGGTGATCCCGGGAAGCACCCGAGTTAGTCAGGGAAGCCATTCAAAAAAATTAATAATTTATTTATTTTGATTTTACTTGTACTTCAAATAGTTGATGACTCATGGGTAGACAAAACCTTTGTCTACCCGTCCCTCATCATTAAAAGGTTGAGAACTACTGGTCTAGTCGGTGACCTTGCCATCGAAACAAGGGGTCACGAATTCGATCCCCGATCGGGGCAGATATTTATGTGACAAATATGTATTTGTTCTTGGGTCATGTGTTCATGTTTTATTAGTGCCGCGTCACGGAGAAACCTAAGAGGAATGAGTAAGAGCGTTGAATGCAATATTTTATTATGTATACTATGTACTTAAATTTCCCGCGGTTGTCTTACTACAAAATTTATTTTGATATCAAGTTAAAAACAATAGTTTTAAATGTGTAAAGCGTATGTAAAGTTATTTTGTATGCACGGCCCAGTACGCGGCGATGTACTACGCGCCTGGTTATAAATAGTACAAAGGAGTAGGTTAGGTTCAGGACACGTGATGCAGCATGCATCGTATGCAGCGGACGGACGGACGCGCGGCCGGACGATCGACGTGCTTCGCGCGTTTTCACAGGTATTTGCTTTATAACAACAATTTACTAAAATATTTCAAAACACGATCTTTAACTATGAAGATCTAATAGGTAAGAAGAAACAAATAACATTTCATAACTGAATTGTGAACTGTTGAGGAGTGACAATGTTTGGGGCCAATCCTGAACGCAGTATCAGGTCATGCTCGTTATAAAAATGCATTGTCATCAGATCGGAAGGTTTACCTATGCAAAATTTCGGCTCTGTATTGTCAAAGGAAGTGAGTCTAATGAAGCTTGCAAGATTTGATTCAAACACTTAAAAGCAACATATACTAACATACATACAATTTATTTACAAACATACACTGCAAGTTAAATAAAAGCGTTTAAAAAGAAACGACTTCAAATGACATCATACACTAGCTGTACCCGCAGCTTCGCGTGCCCATATGAATTGTTTGTTTTTTATTACCCATGGACCGAAAAATCCCATACAAACTTGCTACCCGTATCCCAAGGGATCCCGGGTATAATTAGGGATAGAAAGTATCCTAAATGATAAGTATTTTTGAATTTTAAAGTAATTCCAAATACAATCACCATATTTTGAGGTATTTTCGAATAAACTTTCATTACACTTTTCTATCCTTTATGTTTATAGGATACAATTAAAGAAACGCTGAATTAATATTGAAGGTCTTATATTGTAAATAGGAAATTTTCAAATTCAAGATAATACATAACTGTATCGCCCAGAAGTTTGTATCGAAAATATCAAATCTTTTCAATACAAAATATCAAAAATCTGAGATTCATGTATTTCATTAATATAAGTAATATTTGTTGCAAATTTCAAGCAAATCGGTTGATATTCATTTAAAATCCCATACAAACTTTCAGATATCTCTTATCTATAGGAAGCTACTAAATCATTCGGGATAAAAATTATCCCGAATGATTTAGTAGCTGACCCAAATATTAATCTGGGATATAAGTAATACCTCTACCAAGTTTTATCAAAATCTGTTTACGGGTTTTCACGACAATAATTAAGAAAAACAGAAAATTCTCGTGCTCTATCTCGATACAGTGCCCCCTCATTAATTTTTTTTTTAAATATTCAATGTACAGAAAAAATGCACTTCGACTTTTATTATAGTATAGATAAGCTTTTTTGCAGATGGTTTCTCCAGCAGACGCGTCACCTAATGATGAGTGATCACCACCGCCCATGGACATTGACAGCACCAGACTGGGGTGTTACTAACGCGTTGCCTGTCAGAAAGGCAGTAATAGACCCGCACCCGCGGGGAAGCCAATGAAATAAGCAGATGCTAAGGCAACCGGAATCAATAACGACATCATTAGTAACATACAGCTTCAGAAAGGATGATAGAAAAAGAATGGAGAAGAGGATAACTAAAAGACAGGGAGAAAAAGAGGAGAACTGGCTCTCAAAGCTCCAGCCGAAACACGATGTAACTTTTGGCGGCTGACAGGTCAGCAAGAGGACAGAGAGTAATAGCTAGACGAGATTCACGAAAACGTAATATTTTTCCGCAAAGCCCTACCACCGAGCAGCTGACTTCTGTCGCTTCTTACCACAGCCCTGGTCTGCCAGTGTGAAATTGGGGAAATGGCAGAAAAAATGTTTATGGGGTATTCCCTTGTAAAGTAATATTAAACTTATTCATCGCAAACACTTGCCACATAAAAACTTGTGGTGTACAAACAGTTGGAAGGCAATGCTTGTGGAATACAATATACCATTTGCATTATAATGTGGCGTTAAAACACATTTTTCTACAGCAATGTCAATGGAAACAACCAACTGGTATGATGAAAATATCTTATTTTTAACTACATTTATTTGCATCATTTTAAACTCATGTAATTCTTCATGTTTCTTTTTTGTTTAATCTATTTAGAGTCTGTTTGGAATAATAAAATAGTAGCTGTTATAACAGGTTCTTTAATTATAACTTTATTATGAGAAGATATCTATCAGACACATCAATAAAAACCTCTATAAAACATTTCAATAAGACTGCAACCTGTCAAGTTGGTGTATATTCACACATGCATGAATTACTTCTAAATATATTAATTTTAACATCACATACATCACTGCATAATCTGCAGCTGCTGGTCATAAATCATCAAAAATGACATTATGATGTACTTAATACCTATATATGCATAATTGAAACATGTGAATTGTGCCATTAAAGGCCACTAGAAACTCCATGAGTTGTACATAAGAACTGTAATTTGTTTTCAATAATATGTAGCATTAATTTAAATTAATGATTTTCGTTTTTATTTTCATACATACTTAGCTGATGGCTCAGCTGGTACAGCTATAATTAACTTAATATATGCATGAACCTGGATTTCACTCACTTCTGGAATGTTGTATCAATGTTGACATAGTAAGCTATGTCACTTTGTGTTGTAAATTCATAACATTTTATATGTAGGTGTGTGTATCTAGAGACATGACTTACAATAACACTGACCAGGTCTGAGTATGGAGCTTGGATTATTAGTACATTATCATTGTTGTTTTATAAAAGAAATACACTGTAAACTTTTTAAAGCATTATCCTTCATAAAGATAAACTCCCTATATATTAGAAGTGAGCACAATTTGGCTGGTTTTCGTAAAATTTATTTTTCAATCAAAGGATCGATTCACAATACCACATAAAAAGATACTGACGGCCTTAAGAACACTGTTACCTCACTGTGAAGAATCCTGGGTGTGAGTGCAGCTTCAACTGAATGTGGCAATTTGACAAAGGTAAGGCATTATTATTTGGAGAGATGGGTATAGAACATGAATCCAAAGGCCATTGCAACCATAACTGATCTATTGTGGCCAGACGCACTTGAGCTATATCTGGTCGCCAAGGTCTAACATCAAGATGGACCGTAGGACGTCCTTAGGTTCCAGGTCCTGACGTTCTCAGGCAGGATTAGATGTTTTCCTAGAGTGAGACTGGAGTGAGAGAGTGCAGCGCACTCGCAGAGAGTGGGTGTAGGTGTTTCCTCTGCCTCATTGCAGAATCTACATGTTGCAGTGTTCGAAGTCCTATGGTATGTATGTGTTTATTTAGTTCAAGGTAAAGTAATAATTTTATTTGTAGATTCAAAGTTACATCAGAGACCTCTCTGTATTAAGAAGCCTGAAGATATAAACAGCTTACTGCAATATGCTTCCATATGTTTGCAATCATCTACAAAAAATTACACATCGTTGAGCATTTGACTTTTTGATCTGTAGCAATAATTCGTATAACCAAATGACTTTTGTGAAAATCTACTGTGATTAAAATCTCAAATTGATTGTTCCATTATACAATAACTCTTAATATCAGTCAGACAGTATTAAAATTCTTAATTAATTTTACATTAAAACTGTAGATCAACTTTGGAACAATCATAATGTGGATATATTCTCATTTTATTGATCAGTACATGTTTCTGTAAATGCTGTGTGTCATTGTTGTCATAATTTAAACATTGGCTCTATCAACATGAGGATGTTGTTGACATAATTACTATATAATTTTTTGGGTGTTATTCATTGAAGTACCAAGGAAAAATAATACACCTAGAACAATATTTATATTATTGGCATAATTCATATTAACTCTTTTCCATTTAGTAAGTATTGGATTCGGTTCATGGAAGAAACACGCCAAGCGAAAGTGAAAACAATAATTTTTGGGTCTAATAAACTTTGGTGACATTTGGTGAGATATTGTACACCAAAGCATTCCAGTTTTCGGGGTTCAAGGTTGATTAAAAATGTACAAGACGTATATGTACTAATGATACCTACTAAACTAGGCTCTTGACAAAGTCTGAGCAAGGAAGAATAAAATTCAATGCGTAATAACTTACCTAAAATATATCAGCTAAAACACCACACTTATCACCGAAATCCAGCTGTTCAGGATCGAATTCAAGAGAACTTATCACGGCAAAATGTGTATCATAGTTTTTAAAATAATGAAAAGTAAAGTCCACGGTGTAAATCAACAACATCAAGAGAAAAGGAAAACATATCACAAAAATACATAAAGAATCAAATAGATTACGTGCAACATGAGACTGAAGATTCTAAAGACGTAGAAGAGAAAGAGATGAAAAATGTTAAATCCATAGAGTCAAATCAGCTGTTTTAGGCAATGTACAAGCTATAGTTATAGTCCAGTTGTGGGTACAATCTCAACAAAAACATAAAATTATGAGCAAAAAGGGCCCAGTTCTGTAAAATATGTAGAGGAACAATGTATGGGTAATGGCTGTCAGCGTTCGAAGAGCCTTTTATCAAATTATTGTTGCTGAATTCTGTCTATTTATCTAATCTTTACTCGAATTACGAATCATCTCTACGTAGTCTGTATCTATATACACAGTCCTTGTCATACAGTCTTCTCTTAATACCTTGTCATACAGTCAAATACGTCAAAGTCATTTTGACATTATTCTGACGTTCAAAGATTCATTTAATTTTGTTATATTTTTTCAATATTCGGTAATCTATCGTAAGAAGTAATAAATCTAAAACACTATTTTTCTATACTTGCTTTCGTGTACCTCTTATAAAGAGAATTTATGTGTCGATAATTAGGAAATATTCGCCTATCTAATATGATTGAGTACTTTGTCTAATGTATAAACTGTCAACGATTCTAATAAATAACCTTTCGTCATTGTGAATGGATTGCCTAGATCATTATTTGTAGTTGTGATTGGAATTAATAAAAAAATATAACTACAGCGATTATTAACATGGCAAAAGAGGAAGATGATGACAATTTGCCCGATAAAGATGCGGCAAAGGAATTTTATGCGAAATATGAACCCAAAGAAATAATTGGCAGGTGAGGATAATTGTTATTTATATATACTTAGTTGACTAATCTCATTGCAGAATTTGTATTGTTGCCAATTTTCGTAAACTCCGCAGAAAATTTAGAGTATACCTTAATTCCGTACTTTTCGGAATACTTGGTGTGACCTTGACCGCAAAGAAGAGTTGCCTATACGAGCTATTTAGTATCGTTTGCTGATAGAAACCAGTGAATTTAATTGATTGCAAACTTTTTCAGCGACATGTCATTTTGTAAGATTCTGAGGATTTTAAAATATTCTGTGGATTACTTCCACAGGTGTAACATGAGTTGTGAGTGAAAATTGAGATATCTGTTTCTTAAAAGGAATTGTGATCCCCATAATTCATTCCATATATTAGGAGCCAAGTAATCCAACTGTCTCTCTACTAGTATTGCACACTTATTGTATTATTAAAGAAATGATTACTGAACAGAGGGATCAGCTCGACGGTAAGACGATGCATAGAAAAGGATACAGGACGCGAGTATGCAGCGAAAATTATAGATCTGAGTCAGGAGTCACAGGATGGGGTGGACACTCACACAATGCGGGATGCCACACGCCAGGAGATACATATTCTGAGAATGGTTGCAGGACACCCTTACATTAGTGAGTGAGTTGTTATTACACTTAGATTTGAAGAGTAAGAGCTTCAAATTTCATTTTTATTATGAACACTTTATATTAAATCAGAAAAGTTATCAATTTGTTACTTAATGTAATCTGCTCACTTAATGTAAAATAATGTAGTGTGATAATATAAAAAGACAGGGATCTACAAGATTTAGAAAGCTCTGGACCAGTTATAGTTACATTAATTAGGGGAGACCTATGGTCAACAGTGGACATCAGAAGGCTTATGAATGGCGGTGAAACCCAATCTAAATAAATAAAATATAGATCTTCATAATGATTTATAAATTTTGTACCTATGTTGTAAATGTGATAACTTTGTGATATGTTTGGTCGTAAATAAATCACTTGAAAACACTTGACTAATTATAAATCCATAAAAGTGGGGGAGATAACTGAAGAATATTTCAGCTTGTGCATATAGATAAGTCTATAGTTCCTTACTAATATTATAAATTTGTATGAAACTGTTTATCCGTGTGTCTATTACTTTTTCACACCTTAGCGATTGAAGCTATTTTCATGAAAATTTGTTTATTTGTAGAACTTGAGAAAGAACATAGTTTATCACAAAACAATTTGATGGGGTTATAATAGGGGTAGGAACTTTGTATGTTTGCACGGAATAAGAAATAAATGTAATTTTTATGCGAGTGTAGTCACGTGCAACAGCAAGTGAGAAATATAATGTTTGTATTAATTTGCTATTTTAAAATTCGAGCCTGACGAAATTAAAACTTTATACATTATGCTAGTTGCAGATAACAACTAGTGGGTAATACTTTTTGTTATGATTGTTCCTTGCTCAGTAATACACAGATAATTATTCAATTAACTTCACACTGTAATGTCACATACACCCTTACTATTTATCTTATGTGAATTTTGATGATTGTTCCAGTCGAGCTCCAGGATGTCTTTGAATCGGAGACATTCATCTTCCTTGTGTTTGAACTGTGCAAGAATGGTGAGCTGTTTGACTACCTCACGTCGGTGGTCACCCTATCCGAGAAGAAGACTCGTTACATCATGAGGTAATCACATTTCATTTTACAGCGTTAGTATCAAGATATTTATTAAAATAATTGTAGTTGACTACATTACTACGAATTCGTGTTTAAAAATGTTTCTGGGGGTAACATGACATAATAGTCTTATATTAAAAGTTGTGTGTATTTTTTATTAAATTAAATATCTCAGGATAACTTGCATATGGCCATCAGTCTGATCCCAAACTAAGCGTTACCATGCTGATAATCACACACATTTAGCTAACTTGTATGTCTTACAATGTTATAAATGACTTAAATCGCTTCTTTATTTAATTTAAAAGATTTTTCTAACATACCGCACGGGATATTTGTATATAACGTCTACCGCCTTTAATACTTTAAGTGTTAAACAACAGTAAATATCAGCTTAGCACAATACATCAGTGAAAAAGAGCTGTTTCTGAGATTAGCTTGCCAAAGGCAAAGGGGAACAGATAAAAAAAAACGATAAAAATGTCATAAATCATTGTGGAGAGTTGTTTTCTTGCTTAAAATCCTTCTTAATAGTTTCATTCAAATATCTTCAACTATTTTCCGCCCCCGGCTTCGCGCGCTTGTTATGCTGATAAAGAGTGGCCTCTGTGATATTCCAAACTATAATCTATCTCTATTCAAAATTTTATTCAGATCAATTCAGTAGATTTTTCGTATAAGAGGAATAAGCATTAATCATCGATCTTTAGAAACCTTCGCATTAATATTTAATAGGATTATTGAGGATTGAAATAAGTTGCTCGCGTCGGTGTTTCCGTTCAATTACAATGTGAGTGTCTTCAAGTCAAGAGTGAATAGGCTTTAAGTAAATGAGTGCGCTTTACCATATAAGACCGCATCAATGCTTACCGTCAGGCAGGATCGCGCTCAAGCGCTAATTAGAAAAAAAAATATCCTGCTTTTGATATGTTACTGATTGATAAATAGTTATGTATTAAAGTAGTTCGATATAAACAGCTCAGACTGTCGTCTGTAGGTACGATTCGAACTCGGTTCGGTCGACCCTGTTGATAGCTGTTATCACACAATTTTTACTTCTTACTTCCTTATTTATGTGTACTGACCAATTTTAAATTAAACGTCATACGCAACGAGGTGTACCGATACTTTTAACGAATATAATCTCTTACATAATAGTAATTATCTGAAACGATGTACGGAGCAGGCGGAGGACTGTAAGAGAGACAAGTACTACAAGTGTAGACTAGTAGATACCAAACTGTAAATGTACTCTAGGAACGTCTTCTGTCCACATAATTTGCTTCATGATGGCTACGGAACAGCAGCAGGAGGTTGTCACTGTTTTATTATGGCTAACACCAAACAGTAGGTCAAAAACTTATGGGAAGGACATGTGATGCAGAAAAAGATTTATAAATTATGCAATAATTCCGTAATTTATAAACTAATTAATTAATTATTTTATTGGCTCTATGCCTCAATGAGTCATAGAGGTGGGTACACCTATGACAGTAGGAACTGTATCTGTCCACACCTCGTGCATGCAAGGAATCTTCAGAATTTGTGACCTACTCGGAGACCCCTTTACAAATCCCTACTTGTTTTATTTTCAGCAATTTCAGGATATTCTTTCGCCGTTTCTTTTCAATTTTATTTAGGCACCTTTCTGAAACATCGTAGATTCCAAAAAAAATACCGTTCATAAGTGTATTCAAAATACCTACGTGAAATTTTGAATTTAATTAAGACAGAAGTACTCGGGAGGGACTTCAGGCAAGTGTCTTAAAAGCAATATTTGATAATAATATTATACACATCAGATTAATCCTTATCACGTCTATTTCCTGAAAGACTATTTGCGTGGATGTGCTCGCGATAATTTAGTACCATAATTACAAGATCGTGAATCATTTATATAAGTAGGTACTATATAAATCAATACACGAATCGATCAGTTAATTAACAAGCGGCCGGCCGCTACGCCACTCCAGTGATTTTGAACCTAGTTTAATGGCTAACTTGACAATTAACCTTGCGTCGTTTCATGTAGCTTATAATTTTACATCATTAATTTTATAGCTATAAATTAAAGAAAGTGATCCTAAAATGTCCCAAATTATAAATGCCAAAGTTTGAAAGGTTGGGTGGATGGATGTTTATTATGCTGTCACACAAATACTTGTTTGGAATTAATTAGACTGAATTAGGCACAGGGTTTTTGTGGTGAAAAAAAAACTAAATAAAAAATATTGTGTCCTATATGTACCTAATTTAATGCAGATTTTCTTACTGCGGATACTATTTATATATCAGGTGGCAGGCAAAGCAAACATTACCCCTCTCGACAGTGGTTAGTGATATGTCTGTATGCCCAAGATTTACAGGCAACTTGACGTATAAGGTACCAATTATATAATTATAATTATCGTAAATATAAAAATACGTCAATAGAAAAAAATACTGTTTATGCTGCAAACAATATAATGGCGTTATGATGACCCTCGTAATCTGCACTTCGCGTATCGTTATTATTGACTATTCGGTTGATAAGTCCCGTACGTCATTGGTCCCGTCGTGCCAGCCGGTGTGCGCTGGACCGTGCCCTCAGATAGCGCTAGGATTCGCGCGTAGGCCCAGTCGTAGATCGCATGTTGCGCGCTTCTGGTCTCCTGGTACATCGAGTGGTAACCATGGCCTTAGTTGTCGCTCCCAGCATGGCTCTCGTCAAAACTTCTGAGACAAGGAAGGGTCCGTACTCTTATAACGAGCTCCTTGCCTATTTTTTTAGAATTATCATGTAAGTAAAGCTTTTTTTATCTTTTTATTGAAAAATTAAAGGTTTATTTAAATATAATGTTTACATAAAAAACCGCATTATTCTAATTATAGCATTAAAATTACTTAATTTATTATTTGTCACAAGCGATTTTCGAAAATCATTCCAGCATATTCATCGGGCCGGACACTTAAAAAATATGTTAGTTTTGCCCATACAGTTGTCAATTAATTTTTAGTTATTACTTCTACGAGTTATCGGGTTTAAATTAAAATTTGTAAATGTTTTTCATTCTATTATAAATTAATGTTGATAATATAAGTAGTCAATACAAGTGTTAACCAACGTGTACGTAATTCCAGGCAAGTGTTGGAAGGCGTGCGGTACGTGCACAGCAAGAGCATCGTGCACCGCGACCTGAAGCCGGAGAACATCCTGCTGGACGACCAGCTCAACGTCAAGATCACCGACTTCGGCTTCGCCAAGATGCTCAAGGACGGGGAGAAGCTTTTCGGTGAGGAGACGTTGTTGCACTTTGTTAACAAGTCTTGTATAACATATCTTATTGTATTTTGTTGCTTCTGTATGTATTGGCCAGGGCAAGAAAATTATGATTTTCTGCAAATAATCCCGTAATCGACGAAGGAAAAATGTTCAGGGATAATATCAATATGTTTTTTGCTGGCTCCATTAAACAAGTATCAAATAATTTATAGATACTTTCTAAAATATCGATTGTTAATTAAAGGAAAAAACTAGTTGGTGTATATGTATATTTTAATTTGTAAATTGGGACAAATACGTGAAGTGAAAAATCTGTCATATCCATTACCCCTTACTTAATTATTCGCTTAAAACATAAATTAGTAGTACGTAAAAATGTAGGACGAAGGTTACTTAAATGTTCCTTATTATTTTTTAATAGGCAATCGTCTCATGTCTAAACTTGAAACCGCTCAGGTATAGCCTTTAACGTTGAAGATATAGATATTGGGAGTTAACGAAATCGGTGTGCGGCAATGAGGGAGGGTGATGGTAGGAGGGGGACATCCTACAAGGACGAGTCGCGCTCGGCCGCGCGTCCTCTCGGTCTCCTGTTACATCAGGTTTCCAACTAAACGACTAGCGCATCTATTGTGAGACATGACCCGTGTATCATATAGCACACTGTCTGTCGCTCAACTTACGCCTGTTTCTGGGGGCAGGGAAGTGCCCCGCCAAGTCAAGCTAAAAAAACAATGGGAACGGCCGAAAGACTTTCGCGAAGTTTGGCTCACCAATGATCAAAATTCTAAGATTTCATCCACAAACTCCAAATTTTGTTGAAACATTGTTGTTAATTAGCCTATAAAGCAAAGGGAATTTCTGTTAATCCGTATTTTAACATCAGAACTTAAAAAAGTTCTTAGCTCGTTTTTTTTATTGTGGTTGAAATGTTGCTTAACTCAGTGCGGCGGTATGTTTGGACGGGCCTTTAGAAATCACTCGCGATGTGTCGATAGAAACCAACTAGTATTTTTAGGCTCCTCGCCTCTTACCGCACTGTTTTTGGGTAGACTAGGCATAGCTTTACGCAGGGGATGCGCCGGTGCGTTCATAGGAGATCCCGAAGCCTCCCCATATGCGTCGTACCGCCCAAGGGGTTTTAATGGGTAGAAATCCTCAAAGGTTCGGGTAGCTTGAAGATTTCCCTCATGAATTAAAAAAAGGCATAGGTTTTGGGACTTGTCGTTGAGCCATGTGGTGAATCCCTAATCCAGACAACTCTAATGAAGTATCAAAAAG
Source organism: Asbolis capucinus (assembly GCA_018249125.1). NCBI lineage: Eukaryota > Metazoa > Arthropoda > Insecta > Lepidoptera > Hesperiidae > Asbolis > Asbolis capucinus. The sequence goes on along the minus strand of DWJZ01001014.1, from coordinate 10,872 downwards.
GTTAGTAACATGGTGTGTCTGCAGAGCTATGCGGCACGCCGGGCTACCTGGCGCCCGAGACGCTGAAGGCCAACATGTTTGAAGACGCGCCCGGGTACGGCATGGAGGTTGATGTGTACGTTACATACTGTTATATTTTGTTTATTACTTATACACTGATAGAAGTGCGATAACATTTTATTCATTCGTATTAATCATATAAAGACGAAAGATGTGTTTATTTGTAAGGAACAAACTCAAAAACTACTGGATCTATTTTCAAAATATATTCACCGTCACAATGCTACGGTGTCTGTAAGTTATATAGAGGTTATATTACGGCGAGTAAAGGAAAGGAAAACAATAAATATACACACAAACGAAACCTGTGCGGCCTGATGTTGTTCGTTAATAAAGAAATAGAAAAGCATAAACTTTAAATAAATACATAGTTAGTGCGCTTTACTATCGAAGCGCTAACTTGAGGCAAAAGGTTAACTCTAAGGTAAAAGAAAAAATAAAAATAAACCATAGTCTATAAAAGTAAAATGTAATATGTTTTGTATTTTCAATTTATACACAGACTTGGCAAGTTTTCCTTTTCCTTGTCGCTAAAATTCTATAATTTTTCATACTATTATGAAAAAAAATATGTTATAATTTATTTTAATTTACAATAATGTTGTTTATAATACATATATTATTATGTTATTATTTCAGCTGGGCCTGTGGAGTCATCATGTTTACTTTGTAAGTCAAAACATTAATTTACATACTTTGGAAGTTAAGTGTTAAGAGCGACGTTCTGACCAAAATAGTTTTCTGAGTGGCATTATATGAGCTTCAATATTGAATTGGATAATTAAGTTGAATGCGATGAAGATAGGAAACGATATTGAACTGTATATTCATGCGGATAGTATTTTGTGTAAAATTTCTATGGGAGGCGACATGTTGTACGTTCTTGATCGAAGTATTACAGTTTTTATATAAAAATTATATTAGATTGTCGTCATAGCTTTAATCTGATGAGAATTTATCAAAGGTTTCTAGAAGGCATTAGAATCATCATTAGCGATAGTCGACTGATCTCTGACGGCTACTAATTAAAGTGAGGTTAATCGATTGAAAGAGACGTACAGATATACCTAATGCCGATGATTGAAGATGATTATGACGGTCCCAGTAATATATAGGTACAGTGGCGAAGCAAGGGGGGGGGTGCGTCAGGGGCGGGCCGCACCGCACATTTTTTGGGGTGACAACCACCCGGTTACTCGACAATGAGCAATGTACAAACATTAAAAAAAAAATTTTATGTGAAATTAAAATTTATTGCTTTTTACTTTCAATGGGGTGTCACTACCAACATCCGCACCGGGTGCCACCCAACGTAGCTAGACCACTGTGTAGCTGCCACTGCTTATAAAACTGCATTTGTTCTTTGGTAAAGAGTTTGTACTATCGTGTCATAAATTCTCTACTGAGAAGCATTTTAAGTGACCAGTCGTGAGTTCAGCGGGAGAGAGGGGCACCAGTTTTGGAAACTCGCGTTACGTTTTGTGATGGGAGGGTGTCACACGTATTTTTGACGCACGATATACTAGATTCAACATGCAGTTTAAGATAGATAACCATGCGTTTCAAAGAAGTAATGTAACTGTCTAGTTTGGAGTCCGACTGTATTCTGCTATTCTATAGAGTATACAGATTCAATACCAATGATTTTTTTTTTCTTAATCACGACCGCGCGTCATCTGCGTCAATACACATGCCGTGTGCACTTCTTTAACGCGTTCAGTTAAATTTTGTTGAAGACTCTCTTTAGTACACAATTTGTTTAGAGATGCTGTGGTAAGCAGTGATTTAAATAACTATTAAGGTCTCTGAGTGTAACAGTAAGAATGGTTGTCGGTTGAACCAGGTTGGTGGGATGCCCGCCCTTCTGGCACCGCAAGCAGATGGTGATGCTGCGGAACATCATGGAGGGAAAGTACTCCTTCACCAGCCCCGAGTGGGCCGATATATCAGGTAGTGTGCCATATATAAATCATCACGTTGTTGGCTTTGCATATAAATGTACAATGTTTAAGACAACTAACACTCAGTTCCTTCTGATTATCCATGTTATCTCAAACTCCTACATCGTCACTTTCCATCCGATGGGATCGCAGTCAGGCGCTGCTTATTGATTATATTTGAAAATAAATATTTATCAGATTGCCTGATCACTATAGTACAAACTAATCCGTAAGTTTCGAATCAGAACATTATGTGTGTGTTGTCCTAAGCCAGTGTTTCCCAAACGGTAATTTTCAGACTGGTCATTACGTGACTATTTGATAATTTTAAACCCAAGTTAAAATGCTTATAAAATAAATCAAACCAAAAGGTGAAATAATACACATTTATTATAGTAAAAAGGTTTTGTTGCGACCCGGTATTTTACGTTACTGGCTCGGTAGGTACAGGGTCGCGAACCGGTAAATGGGAAACGTTGGTTATAAGCTATTTATTTAATTGGTCGCAATTCTAACAGCAGGTGAGATGACATGGTCTGCTAACCTTTCCAGACGACCCCAAGGATCTCATCAGACGTCTGCTGGTGGTGGAGCCCTGCGAGAGGATCGACCTGGAGGAAGCGCTGTCGCATCCCTTCTTCAACACGGTGGTGAGTGCTACCACTCAGCTTCTCTCAATGTGCTTTAAACTACAATATTTCATATTATGCTATAGATATATTCCAATATTATTTTCATATTTTCTTAATTAACAAGGGTGCTTAACGCCAGGTGCGAGGGGCCATATCATGGCCTGGCCACATATAGTATGGATGGCCTGCGTAAGCAAGTTTTTGGGACTTTTTTCACGCAAGTCCTGTGAGTAATTGACTATAAAATATTACGGGTTAAGCAGTAAATATATGATTCTTCAATTTGGCTTGTCAAAACGGTTAAGCAGCCTTGTTCTATACTATTAGATTTTACTTAAGAATGAGATCACAGAAACCCAAACGCATGCAGTATTTTTCCTTGGTTACTTGTAAAAGAGTTTCGTTCTGATGCAAGACGAGACGATGCTATGTTTCTATGCTTCAACTGTCAATAACACGTACATGATGGTCTCGTTGAGAAGCACTGTAGAGCTTATGCCGTACTGCCTGAGAACAGTTCACAGAACGCCGTCAACTTGGAGCTATACACGATATTAGGATTATATTGATGCGTACCGTATACTGAGAATACTGAAGATGATTATAGGATCACGTGTCCGAACTAAACTATCTCTATATAAAATGATCAAAAAGAAATAGTAATATAAAAGATTATTTACTAAATATATCGCAATAAGACTTTTTTAAGTCATCTAGTAGGCAATAGACTAGTCCAATGATTTCCAAAGTGGTCCACCTTACGCTTCTGTACATCCCATAAGTTATTTTAAAAATTAGGAGAGCAAAAGAAAAATACTAAATTTTGCTGAATTGAGACTAAAAGAGCATTTTCCGGTGAATTGAGACTAAAAGGGTATTTAGAAACTTAAAGGATTTTTTGGTTCGCATTTTTGTATTTTTTTTGAGTTTTGGGAATGGGGAGAAATATAGCAGCAGGGGTCCACCGACTATAATTCTGGGCTAGACAAGCAAGAAATCTTGAGAAAAAAAATAGACGTGCGAACAGGAAAAATATACGCTTAATATGTATTCTCCGTATACGTTACACACACCCGGACACACCGAGTGACCGTATGTTCTGGCGGCCCGTAGCTGTGGGAGCAGGACATGACGCCGCTCAAGAAGACCTTCTCCAGCGCCAGCCGCAAGATGTCCCGCATCGACCAGTTGAACTTGGTAAATGATCTCACACACACATGCTCGCCTCACTAACACACCCTCGTGTTGTAAATACGTGGAAGTTAATTCGAGTTATGCTTTCCGATTATCTTCAGATTTGTTGACGCTCTAGGTACGGAGGATTTTGGTGTGATTTAACTGACTGGTGGTTAACTGCACTCAATGACAACTAAGCCTACTAGATGTCCCATGTAATATATTATTTCTGCATATTGGTTCGTAAAGTGGGTTTTATTTCCTCGTGATAAGGAGGAATACACCAAATTACACCTCACGCACGTGTGCTTTTAATTAACATTACAGAAATAGTCCTATCATATAATGACTATAAGTGGGGAAACGTAATTTAATTTTCTTTCTCATAATTCGAAATATGTCGAATAACACGCTTGTGTATTGATCACTAAATAGTCTGCCGTCGTATCGCACTCGGCCGAGGCTCACTGATAATATGACCATGTACCTATGCAATGGCCAGCACAGCACATTTGTACCATAAATGTATTATTATTTTACTGCCAAAAAATTCAACAAATCCCCAAAGGTTAGTCATAGGGAGCGTCAAAACAGTACAAGTCACAACTAGTGGTCTATCTAATTTAAAACTGCTAATCCCTCTTATGTTTAGCTACAAAATGTATTCCTTAGAGTGGGGTTTAACAGGTTATGTAGACATCGACTGCAGTATGTTTTAGGATATGTGTGCATTAAAAAATGTTGTAGGTTTTACTATCATTATGTCAATTGTTTTGTCTTGATAAACAAGTATTTATGATAACCGGCATCCATAATTGTTGTGATAGAATATTATTGACAGATTTCTTATTTGTTTTTAATGTGAGTAGAATAGTGAGTCAGCCGGCGTGCATAGTGCACAGGGTTGAAATTTTTTGTTATATTATTAATTATTAGTTTTGTTGGTGTAAATTCACTTTGAGTTGATATTGATGGGCTTTTTGACAACTGAATTAATAAATATTATTTACATTAAAGCTTCAGCATCAGTTCTTGAAAACAATATAACATGAAATTTATTATTAAAAAATATTTAATTATATAACTTCATGGTAAAGAGAATATAAACATTGTAAATGCCAATGGGTACCCACGATAATAGTAAAACAATTGTGGGCTTACGCTATATACTAAGTATCCGTATAAAGTTACCCAGTCACACTATAAACAAAAAGTGTTAGCTCAACTTGGGATTGACTCAGTACATTTTGTACTTATGCTTTGAGTCTACGTCGAATGACGCTTATACATTACAATAAGCAGTAATACTTTTAATTAAATGTATAAATGTTGAACTAACAAGTGTATTTGTTGTTGTACAGCGGCTCACAACTTATACTATACCGATGTGCATTCACCATCACACAGATACAACAATGTGACTCACACAGACAGACACTACGCCTCCGCACCCTGTAGTTGCGCATGTACTGCTTGTAGCGATAGTTGCACCTGTACGCATGTCATGAAAACTTGTCACTTATTTGTCATAATATATTGTGTTACTTAATTGTGATTTTATATTGAAAGATAGTTCCTAAGTTGAACTACAATAACGTTGCTTTGATCATAAATATCTTGTAGATTGTGGATACTTGGGGAGTGCTCATGTAGAAAGATTATAACTGTAAAAGTAACCAATTTTATATTTTAATTAGAAAAAAATTTACGCCATAGCGCTCTCATCTTATAAACAATCACTGAGCCGAGTTAATATAAATGTTGAATAATAAGATTCTCAAAAATTTTCGTTGTACATATATTAGGTATTTATTCGTTTTAAATATTTATCTAAATTAGTTAACCTCCTAATTTAATTTTATAACCATAGATATTTGTGAAAAAGACTTTCTGAGACATCTCTAAGACGTTATGTCGGATGAGCTAAAGATGTTGTGTGGCGTATGTGGTGGTGCAGGCGATAAAGTGCAGCGGGTTCAACGCCCGTGCCAAGCTGCGGCTGGCGTTGCTGGTGGTGCGCGCGGCCGTGCGCCTGCGCCATCTGCCGCACACCGCCGCGCGCGCCCTGCCGCTCGCCGATGCGCTGCGCGACCCCTACACCATGCGCGCGCTTAGGAAGGTAAATTATCCATCTCAAATCATTCATTTCATGTAAATATATATTTTTTTAATCGTTAAAAATTTGAATCTGTCACATCACACGCAGATTGGGTGTGAGGAATAAATGGGTATAAGTGACAGCTAAAATATGTATGGCTCTATTTCTGCTTGACGTATTGTTACTTTACTATAATTTACATCTTTGCAAGTACTGAGAGAGCAGAGATATCAGTTGACATGTACTGCTTATTGATATAAACATTGATCATGGATACTATGTTGAGGATAAAATAAAAATGCGGTCATATATACATTTACCCCACATCATTTAACAACAGCATAGCAACAATGCGATGAAATATCTTAAAAGTTTTGTATCGGTATAAATAGTCAACGGTACCCATTTTGGTAAATAAGTGATGGTTGACATGATTCATTTTATAATTATAGTGATCAGATTATCATAATATTGTTATGGTATGTGTGTGTGTCAGGTGATCGACGGGTGCGCGTTCCGCGTGTACGGGCACTGGGTGAAGAAGGGCGAGGGCCAGAACCGCGCCGCGCTGTTCGAGAACACGCCCAAGACGGAGCTCAAGAGCCTCTACGTCACCAACCTCAGCCGATAGCGGTAACGTATCAACACGCCTACGTTGGTTAAACTCATCGTTGTTTCATTACAAAATATACAAATACTATATAACACTGTAAAACTAGTAAACGCTCGCGGCTTTGCTCGTTTGATAATCTTCTGAAAAGTAGTTAGAATTATACATTCATAAATAAATGTTTTCCTCAGTAGTGATAAGTAGTTAGTGTGTTATTCTACATTTATAATCTATCTCTGTGCCAAATTTCATTCAGATCCGTTCAATACTGATTATGTGAAGTTGAAACAAATTTTTGGATTCTCCTTCCATCCTTAGAAACTTTTGGATTTATAACATTAAAGTGAATTCGGGTAAAATTGAGGTGTAAAGGACTCCATTTCCGAGTTAAACCCTCCTCTGCCTATGGCGGACTCACGACGTTATTTACGGCCCTTCTAAACATTTTAGGGCCTTGAACTACCTAATGAAATTGTGGCGCCACAACTGCATTAGGTCAGGGCATGGCTGCCTGTCTGATCTGCCCCAATTCCTAGAATAAACCATGAAATGTTATACATGTTTCGACCACAGTTTTTGTCGGTTTCTGTGTGTATTTAGCTAAACGTTCAATTATACTCTACAACATCACCCGACGTTATTGTAATGTCAGTAATTGTTGTGCTGCAGGGGATCTGCAGTCGCCGGGGATCCAGCACTGCCGGAGCAGGCCCCGCCCCCGCCCTAGGTCAGTGGAGGCGGCAGCTCCCGCCACACTAGTGTAATGATAGTCACGTTATGACAACCATCCTCAACGACGCCGGGCTACTTCTGATGTGAAACTGGTAAAAAGGAGATTTATGACTAGGGTCCGTCCGTGGCTCCGCCCGCGTGGTATAGTGTCCTATATTACTCTCCAGACCATCAGCTATTTCAACTTGTCAATCCGTAGCTCCCACTTGAAGTGAAATATGGATAAAGAAGATAACAAATGAGAAGTGGAAGCAGGACGTAGTGCCGGGTGCTTGTCATAGCGTGCCGCTGCGGCCAGCGTGCTCCACGGAGCGGCCACGGTGTAGATGTCTCAGCAGTTAGTAATAATCTCGCCTAGTTGTTGTTATTTTGTTTTAAGGATGAAATGGATCTAATGATGCGGCCATCTGTAAAGCCGCTGGATCGCTTGTCAGGTTATACGTTAGTACGTGAATAATGATTCATCGATGCAGTCGCTAATGAAATATGTTTCATTCGTATGTTCACCAAACAATTATATTTCGTTTTGTTACCGTTTATTTTGAATGTAGTTCCTATGCTACCTACAGGCAGGTAGAACGTGCGTGCACACACTGCTGTTTCTGTTTTATACATTAAATCTCCAAGTACACGATGTATGACCGGGAAGGGCGAGCGACCCTAAGCTAGATATTCATTCATTCATGAATAACGCAAAAAATTTATTCGTATAACATTCTGAATAAAATTATGTTTTTAACTTATTGTAAACGGTTAATCACGATTTATATATTATACCGATATTATGTGACAGACGTGGGTTTGGGGTGAAGTCACGGCGGCTGACGAGAGGAATATCGTTCTTTGGATGACATACCAATATAACTGCAAAATGAACCATTTGTGTCGTATGTGACGTAAACCAGTGCAGCTGGCTAGTAGCTTCGCGAACACTTTACAATAGTTATATCAGCGTTATAAGGGGCCGTTCAAGTATTGGGGAACGCAGTTTTTGAAGATTGCCTCCACTCCCCCACTCCCCCACTCCCCTTATAACACGTAACGTTTTATGTACCCCCTTCCCCTCCCTAAATGTTATGTAATATCTAAATAACTATTTACCAACATCACCATTCGAATGGTAAAGGGGTTTTTCGTCTTGTACAAAATAAAAGCGTATTCATAATCAAAAAATAATAAAAAAACCGATGTAACACTGTGACGTATAACTACAAATTAACCCCCCATCATCCTAGTTTAAGTGTTAAGTAATACTTGAACCAGCTCTTAGATAAATATTTAAGCCACTAGATAATTTAGTATGAGCGTGGGTTTAAAGTAGGTGTTGCCACTCAATGTCATTGGAGCGACACCGGCTGCGAACTGTCAATGGTGCAGATAATATTATGTATATAGATTGTAGTTTGACGGACAGACGTGATTGGAAATGCATGCATATACGTATTGTGTGACAAGTCAACAAGTTATATAATACTGGTAGGAACGTAACACCACCAAGAATACAGCTGGCATAGTCCAGTCCAGTAATCCAGAGATTCAGTTCAGTCCTGTGCTGGACTGGATTATATCGTCTACATCAGCGGTCGGCAACCCGTGACCCGCATACATGTGACACATTGTGGTGCGACCCGCGCCGACGATCATGTTATCAAGTCGGGTCAAGTTCAACCTCAAAAATATACCTACATAACACTTACTTATTTTTATACCCATTGAATTAAAACGAGAGTAACAATAACTACAGTTAAAAATGCAAAATGTGTTTCGTACATGAAATGTGGCCCTACTACATTGGTCCTCATATAACAAAAGGTTGCCGACCCGTTATCTACTATCTAGTAGCCTTGATTTGTGAACATTACAGTGACCATCATTTCAAGAAGCGATCAGCTTCCAAAATGTTTCAAACGTTGGATAGGACGTCTCCATGATCGTGCTTGATTCACATGTGGGTCGTCAATCCAGTTACTGGACTGGAAAGCTCACTGGTTTCAGTGCATTCCAGTGCTGATCTACATTTTTCAAGTACCGATCCGTCGCTGGATTCCATCACTGGACCGAATTATAATCTGACCTTGTTTATTTTTTCAACTAATATCTTGTTAAACGCGATTTCTGCTTCCTATTTTTTACCAGTTTTATTTTACTATATTTTGTGCCAAGTTGAAATTCTAGTCCTTGAAATTAAACAATCCTAAAATGTATGAAAATCGCGTTAGTATGTGAGGTTTGGGAGGAATGGGATTAAAATGTGTAGTTTTTGTATTTGTTTGTGAACCTCGGGTGTGGTGTTACGTTCGGCTATAGTTTCTGTAAAGTGACACGTATTTAATTTACGTAAATTATATATCGACATGTATTTTATGTAGAAATTTAACAATATATGTAAGTTTTTAATATTCACACTGGACGATATAATTATACGTTTTGTTAGAGATTGTTATAATGAAAATAAAAATCTAATTCTTCCCGTGAATAATCCGGTAATCGGCAAAATCAAAATGTTGCGAGAAATAAAAACGATTTTATTACTTTATATACCATAGACAATAAGTATTTTTATCAGAGATATATCTTCTAAAATATCTACGGAAAAATTCCAAAAAAAATACTTGGTGTATTTTAACTTTTAGAAGCCGAAAAGTGCATAAAATGCAATGTAGTCGTCATTACCATTTTTTAATGTTACACGAATTTAAAAACGTATAACTGTGAATATTTTTTCCGCATATCAAATACGTAATTGACCTGGTTGTCGGTAGACCACCTGCCGTGTACTTTATGTACTGAATGTATCTTGCTGTCGTTTCTTGTGTATGCATCCAACCATCGTAGGCCTGTCTGTTTATTTGTATTTTTAATTTTGTATAAAATCATTTAACTATTTGTTTGTTTCGGATTGAAATATATGTAAAGGATAACCTGCATTGCAACTTATAGTGACCCAAACTATAGTTCATTTGACGAAGGATAACCCCACCTGGGTTGCGAGGAGGGGATATACATTTTAACATTGGAAATAAAAAAATTGCACCGAAGTCACAAAATGTGGAATACTTTTTTTTCTTTTTATTGCGTAATTAAAGAGAAAGTAATACCTGAGCTTAATTTAAAATGTAACATCTATGGGATTTCGACTCTCTCCTCAATCTGTTTGGTATGCTGTAAGTTTCCTCAATTGCAAGGAGACCTGTACTCCATAGTCGGTCAGTCGGTTGAAGCCTCAAAATATGTATGCATGCCATCCGATCGTCAAGTGAACTGTAACTGATAGATGTCACACTGACAAATCTTGTACAGTTATTTATACTGTCCCAAGTTGCAAACAAATATGGTACCTTGTTGTTGAGATATTAAGAGGGAGTTGAATGTTATTGTATTATAATGTGATTTTGTGAAGTGGTAGTGTTAGCGGTATTAAACAGCGTGGGAAATGGAGAATATTCTTCATTCTTTCACACGTGTAATTGTGAATTTTATTCATGGTGAAAGATATGATTATGAAAATCGTATAAAATAATTATAAAGGTCCCATACTGTAAATTAAAATATGGATACAAATTATTTTTCTTTTATATTATTTACCCTTCGTACTGACCTGTATTACCTATATATTGTAGCTTT
>DWJZ01001013.1:0-26136 GCA_018249125.1 Asbolis capucinus | reverse complement strand
GGCCATTTGACCCCAAACTAAGCGTTAGCTTGTACTATGGTGATCAAACAACTGATAAACATAAATATATATTTTTAAATACATACTTATATAGATATTTACAACCACAAACAGAACAAACATTCCTGCTCAGAAAAGTTTAACCTGGATGAGAATCGAACTGATGACCTCGGTGTAGCAGTCAGGTTCACTAACCACTAGACCAACCGGCCTAGCAGTCAGTTTCATTTAAAACGGTTCACAATATATTTTTCAAGAACAAAAAGGTGTCAATTTCATGAATCCTATTTATAGTCGTTTATCAAAGTGTATTATAAAAATGGAACGATAACATAACCGTGGGAATGCTAGTGTCTCAGTGACAGGCACGCGTCGGAATACCTAACGTAACTCAAATTTTTGCGTTATGTGCGTCATCACCTCAACTCATCACGGCCCATTACTGAGCACGAGTCTCTTCTCCCAATGAAAAGGTTAAGGCCATAGTCCACCACGCTGGCCAAGTACGGATTGGCAGACTTCACTCACCTTTGAGTTTTGCAAACTCACCGGCTTGCACGTTTTCACGCGATGTTTTCCTTCACCGTTATAGCGAGTTACATTTAAATGCTTAAACCTAAATAACTCCGAAAAGTCAGATGTGGGCTCTGGGATTCCAATCCGGACCCCCCGCGTAGGAGGCCGAATTCTAAACAACTAGGCTATCACCGTTATTATGTGCGTAGTCTAAATAAATTGTCGCTTGTTTCTTTAAAGGACAACATTGCGGGAAACCTGCACTACTGCGAGATCACCATAAAGTTTATCGAAGGTGAGTAAAGTGTCTTCCATATAGGCCAAGCATGGTGATATTATGACTTGGACTTGTGTTATGGCCTTTTTTATTTTTTGCTTTGTATGTATCTTACCTGTATTGAGAGTCCTATCCCGTAGGATACCAGTAATTGTTATACCTAAAAGTCAAAGTTTTTGAGATTGGATAAATCATTGTTACTCCTTCACGCAAAAACTATTGATCCGAATGAAATATGGCGTTAAGATATATTATAGTTTGAAATAACACAAAGAATACTTTTTATCAACGTGCCTACTTCGTGGGCGAAGCTGTATCGGAGACTAGTATGAAATAAATGAATATTGCGAAACAACATCTGAGTCACACAGTGGGACAATTATGGGTTCCACCTGCTTACCATCAGGCGGAATTGTGGTCAAGCACGAATTTATTTTATATATAATAAAAGAAAAAATTAATAAAAATAAATATAAAAAATATAATTTAAGGAAGCATGGTTACCCTACCTGCGAATAAGATACGGCTAATGTGCTAAATTACTGTCGTTTTACGATTCTGCGACTCGACTTGTTTCATTTAATATTTTTTGTCAGAAATTTTAAGAAAAAATTAAGATTTCTGTTGCCTAATTAATTTTTTTACGCTACTCAGTTCAATTTTATAATAAAGCCAATCAAAATTAAACAGCAGGTAAAGTTCCATTATAATTATGGTCTAAGATCTTTATTTTCAACTTCTCTAAAGATTAAAAATCATTTAGAAGAATTAATTTATATTTATTTAAATAGAAAACATGTTGCCTTGAGATTTTAAGGATTTTGTAATTCATTTGTAATTATTGTTAGAACCAAATTGTGGTATATATTTTATTATTAAAATGTTTTTTCGTCTCCCAAGTGTTTGTTTTCGAGCTTTTATTTCACTTGCATATTGTTAGTTTGTTGAGGTCTAATCTTGCAAACTTATAGACCCACTTCTTACATGGAATTGAAAAGCATGAAGTTTCCGTTCCGACAATGCATTTTAACAATAAACATGACCATAAGATCATAATAGAATAGGAAATATCAACTATGTTCTGGATTATCTCCAGAAGAAGTTGAGGGCTCTATACACTATAACTAAAGCTTGTGTTTTTAAATGTTTTAATAAGAATTAACTATTAAACTTAATTATTAAAGGTAGTGTATTTAAATTTAAATAAATTATCTTTTTTCACTACATTTAGGGGTTTTAGCAAGCGACACGATGCGACGTAGCGCAATGTACTTTACGACGCATGTTTCACGTCAGTTAAGCCACGTTTACGTCGTGTACAAATGTTTGCATGTAATTTCAATAATAACCACTTGTTCTTATGTTCGTTGAATGACACGAAGCTGATAGTGTTATCAGGAGCGGGATCAATCTCTCCTCAAGTCCTGGAGCTGCTATCTATAATGAGATCTTATTCGCAGCCAACCGCACAATCTCTGCCGCTTTGTCCAAAGGTAACAGCGCTAAACTGATGCCTGAATTAATTTGGTAATTTTTATGTTACGCGATATATTTATATAGCAACATAACATGCAGGGGGATTACAATTTTTTGGGATAGGCTAACAAGTAGGGCATTTTTTTCTTATATGATGGCCACAAATGCTATAGAAAGTTGTTGCGGACCACATTTCATTTGACGTTGTCCGATCACAAGAAATGCCTAGTTACTTCTTGTAAACGTGGTCTGTATGGGCCACACTGTGATGTGCTGTTGCATTTAAGATCAACCGTGGGAGCTAACAGCTCCCACTCTACTTTTGTTTGTAAGAACTAATATCCTAATAAAATACGTCATCTCATATAACATAGTTTTTACTTCGTACTCTCCCCCTGGCCACGCTACAATACCGCAATAGCACGGTCCTCATGCGGCATACGTACCGTGGGCTGCCGACTCCCGAGCTAGGCCAGCACCCTGGGCATGGTACAACCTTCAATGGCCGCTATGATTAGTAGTTTCGTTGCTCATTGCATCATTGGTAGAAGGCTTAGTTTGTGTACTGCCTATAGACTTTCGACAAAGCTTAACGTCTAATCATGTAAAGTCTATTTTAAGTCTCTAAACTTCTGTTTTTTGTTTATGTAAAATTCAGCTCTCTTATAAACTTCAGTCTTGAATATTCACTAGGTTTTAAATGAAACAGCTGTTCCATATAACTGCTTCTAGGTATTAAGATACATATTTAATGATTTCCAGCTCTTAAAATGAGAAATTGCTTGTTCTGAGTTCTTTACACTTTATAGTACTTGAAGTATTGATTCTGAGAGATTCTCTTCTATATTCCTCTCCCATGTTTACGTCTAATAACAATCTATGTTAATAATGTGTTTTGCAAAACTTTACAGTGTTAAAGAAAGATTTTCGAAATTTGTTTTGTTGTTTCATGAAAAATATGATTAATTTGTGCTAGTAGGTTGACCGTGACATGTAATTTTTTTAATTTTTAACGTTTTATTTTAAAAGAATTTTGAATTGATTTCGAAACTCGAAATATGAAAGATATTATAACAGTCACATTCCACACACAGTTTTTTAATTATCCCTAATAATGCGAATTTAATTCACATTGAGAGATATATTCTTTTTTTATCAGTTAATTGCTGATGTAATTTGAAGTCGGTTTTGTAATTGGTAAAAAAATATGTTGATTCTGTATACCCACCCTTTTTTAAATATGACAACGTTTCATTTAATATATATACTTATCTATTCTTTTAATAATCTTTTATTTTACATACGTGCATATGTATACTTCTCGAAGTGACATTTTAGCGCTCCTTTCTGTTATAAAACAGATACTGTTCATTAGCAATTTCCCTGGCGCGAAGTCTGACCAAGAAAGTATGAGACCTAAGCTAAGGGTACTCACGATTTAACTTTAAAAGGTCCTAGCCAAAGTTAATAATCTGGTGGGTTATTTCGTTTGTAACCGATCGAAAAAGTCAAGCAACACCGGGCGCGGTTGGTGGGAGGATGGGTAAGTGGCAAATATTTCATAAAAAGTTGCCACTTTGCGCAGCCACGATGCCGTGTTTTGGAGGTAGATAGCAATCGTTAAACCATGTCGACGGTGGCGGGGCGGCATAAAGACTATAGATACTTGGCCACTAACCCCTTTACCAATTCCCATTGGAGTAAAGTGATGTAGTATGCTCCCTAGAGCACGGGTTTCTGGTGTGAAGGAGTCTGTGGAGAAGAAGTAAGTCTCTTCAGTATAAAGACAAACCCATGCTCACTAGCGGGCCATCAAGTCTAAGTCAATTGCATTAATTCTCAATTCGTAGTCAATTAATTTTTAAGTCATAATTAGGTATATTCATTTTTTTACAAGTTAATTATAAATTTTTTTCGGTAAACGCACTTATGTGAAAACTAGAAATAGCCTTCGTTCCGCTTCGGAAGAAGAGTTGTCCAGTAGTTTCGGAGTTGCCATACTAACTTTAACCAATTATCCCACGGGAACAATGCAGATTTCTGCGAAAAAAAATATCCTGTGACCATTGTATCACAAACATGCTAAATTTCATCTATATTGACCCATTGGTTTCGGAGTTGCCATACTAATTTAAACCTGTTATTCCGTGGGAACTAAGCCATTTTCTGGGATAAAACATATCCTATAACCATTCTGGGATCTTAAACTACGACTACGCCAAGTTTCATCTAAATCTGTCCAGTGGTTTTTGCATGAAGCTCGAACAGACAAACAGACAGACAGACAATGAATCCAAAAAAATGTTATTGTCTCTAAACCGATAACGAAGCCTTCCTGCAAAAAATTTTCAAAACATACTTAATGTACAATGTTATTATTGGTATAGATATACATAGATTACAGATAATAGACACGTGGGTTAGTGTCCTGCAGTCGCGGGGCAGCAACCTGACTGGACCGTAATGCTAGTCATATTTATCCATCACATGTTATGTTAGCATATTTGAATGTCATTTTGACTAAATAGTTAAAACGTTATGACCAATAATAAAAATGATATTGTGCATTTCGTGGTTGTATGTCATTTTTATTTTTAAATTTTGACCAAGTATTCAAATTGTCATGTCCAATTATAATACCAATATCGTGGACTTTGTCGTATGTTTGTGATGGGTCGTTGTCTTGATTGTTATAAACGAAGCAGGTGGCTGTTCCCAGCGGTGTCACGTGCGACAACATTCTGTATTTCTGGCGGGTGCTATATTTTTTGTTTCTCAGGTCATCTTTGGATAATTTCCTTGTTGCTATGTGTATTAAGTATTTTGTATCCAACTAATATTATAAACGTGAAGGTCCTTTCGTTGCTTCACGCGCTAACTGTTGAACGGTTTAAAATGAAACTTGAGACACAGATAGACCACATCCAGGAAATGAACATAGCATACATATATATTGGATTTCGATTGTAGATTCCCCTGGGATGTAGTGCGCGTTTATTTATTAAACATATTAAAATGAATCTTGGCACAGAGATAGATTATAATCTAGGATGACACAAAGACTTCAAGACGCGGATAGTTAATATTAGTACTAGTTTAAAATAGTTTTTAGTTTATGGAATGTAATGTATTTTTATTTGGACTCATTAATATTTTATAATTGAAACCGGGGTAATCCGACTAACGTTTTGCAGTGTGATGTCGTAATATTGAATTTGTCGGATTATAGAGTATTCCCTAAGACCCTTTATAATTTGGCATTTTTCAATAAAAAGTACCTTGCGATCTGACAAAATACAAATCAAATTACGCATCACTAATCACACTGTAATCCGACATAATCATATCAAAATAGGCGGGAAATGCAATGTCTATAGATTTGCAAAAATATTGCGTGATGGGTATATATGAGAGTTGGTGATGGAGACGGGACGGGCAACGAAGATATGACGGAAAAGAAAGAGAAACTGTTCATGAATAAACGGAAATAATGGAAATAACATATTGCGCTGACCCCAAATAAAATTGAGCTACATATGAATGAGATGGTTATGGCCTTATTAAACTGGTCATCCATCTATCCTTTCAACGTCTAGTATTGGATAGGCCTCTGACCGGTCCCAGGCCTTTTGAATCATACGTCACAAGTATTATTTCTATCACAATAGTAGACCGTATTTTAAAAATAATACCTATTTTAAAATATGACCTTCCGAAACTCGTGAGATCGGTTTAAAAATATAGATCCCGATGCGTGCAAGTGATGAAAACTGGCCGTTAAAACTATTAGGGCTGGCGGGCAGCCAAGTGGCACTCTTGCGGCATGAGTGCGGCATGGGCTGCCTCCTGTACAGCTAGTCCTAAACATTTGATAATAAAGACTTAATGCGATTACCATCCAAGGCTACGTCGCCGCTTGCCATCAGGTGCGATTGTAGTCGACCATTCACTTACAATATGGAAAACAAGGTTTATTAAAATATTTAAAACCACCAGCTTTATTTATAGATCCCCAGTACAAAGAAATACACAAAATTTCATAACTGCGAGATAATTATAAATGTGGAAGTTTGTGAGGATGGATGTTTGTTACTCCTTCACGCTTAAAGTACTGAACCGATCTTGATGAAATTTGGCACAGAGATAGATTATAGTCTGGAATAACACATAGGCTTTTTACTGCGTATATATCACGCGAGCGAAGCCGCGAGTGAAAATTAATATATTTTATAAACGCTTGCACACAAATATCCTCGATATAGGATTTCCTGTCGGTTGGTGGATGGATGGACATAAGACATCAGAATGTACATAAGTCTTTCAAATAGATGCTTGCTCCGAACGAGAGTCGAAACTACCCCAAAATGTTAAGCTTAGGGTATCTCTGACCAGGTCATAAGGAAAGTTCACTATTGACATATCACAACAAGAACTGTCATTCTGAAAACCAGTCATTACGAATTGTCAATTTTAAATTAAAGATTTGAGATTTATAGTAAACAATGTTGTCATATAGAATTTAAAACATAAATTATCATTTACCTTAAAATACGTTTGTTTTTGAGTCAATGGTCCCCAGCTTATGGTGTAACGGTTCAAATTAATGTGAACTTGCTATTTTTATTACCAATAGTGTCAGATGTCAAAACTATATTTAAGTTTTTATTTATTGATTTTAAAAACTTTCGTGAGGCAAAGATAAATCATGTATTATGCCAAGAAGTGTCAAAATTCACATGATAAGGATTTAATCCGAAATTGAAGGCCTTTCGGTCACCAAGATTATTATATATGTATATCACCAATTATACGTAATTATAAATTTGGTATTATTTATTAGGTAAGACAACAAAAATTATACCCTACATTAAATGTTTATGTCATTTGAATGTTTGTTTTAGGGTGTTGTTTGTGTTGTAGATGGAAACGTAGTGCGAGTGTTGTTATTGCATTTTACATTTACATTTATCAATTGCTACTCTAGTAGCCATATAATGGAGTAAACCTGGCAGACAAAAAAATATTTTTCGTTTCTCTTATGGCCTAAAGGCCTAAGGTTGGTGGAAAGCAGACAGACCACCTGATGATAAATGGTCACCGTTCCCAAGGACACGGGGAACACCGGTTAATCACTAATGCAACAACTCCCGTCCTTAAGGAGAGTTCTTAGACCTTTTTGAAGAAACCCATGCCGTAGCGCGTCAGGAATACCTTTGGAAGGAATCTTTTCTCTACCCAGTACATCATAGTAAATGTCCAAATCATCGTATCAAAGTCCAAGATGTTATTATACGCATAGGCATGCGTTTGGTTTGCAGGTAGACCGAGAGGTGGCGTTAGCGGACGCGATGCTTTCGAAGCTGAAGAAGAAGATGGAGGAGTTGGAGCAGTCGGCGTCGAAGCCGGCGAAGACCGAGGAGCCCGAGGAGGCGGTGCCGCGGCACAGGAGCTTAGCTCAGTGTATATATGCTGACAATAGGAAAAGGGTATGTATGATATTCAAATATAAATATGTATGTATGTAGAAGCACTCTTAACCTTCGATTACGTCGATCGCCAATGATCAGTCGAGTTAAGCAACAACGATCATTAAAAAAGTTCTTCAGTGCTTCCAGGCTTAGAACGGTGCGTAAGATCCCAGTTGTTATGGTCAGGTACTTAGTAGTCGTTACGCCGAGGCCTTCGGGCGGCTAAAAAACTAGCGACATATTGGTCATTAACCCGTCTTGTCCTTCTCCAATGTGCATTTGTATATCTTGATGGAGTATTACTATTGGCAATCTCATTTGCGGAAAGACCAGCATTGGGGAATCCCATAGCGATTAAAATTAGATTCAAGAATTGCATCGAAATATTTGTCAAACTACTGAAAACATTCGAATTCGTGGAATTTTGTACCGGGATACCCCAAGGAAGTCGTTTAGGTCCTTTGTTGTTTTATATGCATAATTGTGATGTTTTTACCTATTTTTAGCTTAATTCTAATAGTAATATGAACTGTCTCCAGGCGGCAGCCGCCCACGCAGCGCTAGCGCACCTAGGTCCGCCGGTGCTGTATCCGCTGTACAACCAGCCGCAGGATACAACAGTGTACCACGACAATATCAGGAAACATCGAACCTTCAGGAAACGACTTGCGGAACACTTGAAGAGGCTTAGGCTGGAGACTGAAAAGGTATTTTACTTCAAAATTTTTATATTATTACTTGTTGACATAACGCAGTCCAAAGCTACTGTGAAGTCTACGAACATGCGTAAGAGACATCAAAGTCGTGATGTCCCACAGTAACCAAAAGCATACGAGTAATTATGATACAATTTACAATATATGTTTCTTTTACACTAAAATATTAAAATTAAGTAAAAGATACTTTTTGATTTGCTTTGGTAAACTATAGGGTCTTGAATACGATTTTATTTTAAATAGGCGTACCTTTTCCATTTGTGAAGTAATTTAAATGAAGTTAAAGTAACCCCACACATAATACAATACTTTACTAAAATTGCATCTGAATTGGTTAAGCCCTTTGAAAGACGAAACGGACAAAAAACCAAAAAAAAAAATCGGAAAGGTCAGAAACATAATGATGAAAAATTCTAAAGTCTAAAAAATAATTGTTATATCATTTGCTATAATTACTTGCGTGTTCCAAAATAATTATCACTTGTTACGGTGAAGGACAACATCACGGAGGAAACTACACAGCTGAGAGTTCCCCACAAAGAACTCGAATTGTGTGAAACATCATCCACACTTGGCCAGGACGTGGCATTGTGGCCTTGGTCACTATGTGCTTCTCTTACATTGTGAGTTGAGAGCTGAGCCCAGCAGTGGGACAGATATTGCACTGATTAATAATGTTGTGTGGTATTTCAGAGAGAAGACGCGCTAGCAGAAGCGTATAGCAGACGAGCCGCGGAGTGGATGCGGCGAGTGGAGAGGATAGAACAAGGACAGAAGAGGAAGGCCAAGGACGCGAGGAACAGGGAGTTCTTTGAGAAGGTCAGCATTATTAAACTTCTATATGGCTTGGTATCTTCTATCAAAGGTGTTCAAAATATGTAATGTTGATTTTTTGATTCGTTACGTTTTTCTATAAGGTTTTTTCATTCTTAACGTTACTTAAAACCCAAGTGAACTTTTTTACTTTATCTAAAGTTGGAATTATATTGCTACAATTCCCTCCCTTCTGATAATATGATTTTTTAAATTTTATTTTAGAATAGTTTCTGTCTATATGTTGAAAGTAGTCTATGTGTTATTCCAGACGCTTTAAAACGAAGAGCTCCTAGTATATTTACGTGCACATTACCTCAGGGCAACCTTCAAACGAGATAGAATGTAACCAAAATTAATTTCCACTGGTTGGTCTATTCGAGAGTAATGAAATGGATTAAGATGAAACTTGGCACAGAGCACAGAGATAGACCGTGTCTAGAAGATGAACATAGGATACATATTATCGCAATCGTATTTTCTCTGAGACAATGTACTCTTTTATACGTTAAATGGATGAAGATGAAACTTGGCACAGAGATAGATTATAGTCTGAGATAACACATAGGTTACTTGTTATAAAAACATTACGTGGAGGATGCCGCGGGCAGAAACTAGTCAACAATAATAATGTCTATAATAATGTATACCAATAACAGTGTCAGTGGTAACGCCGTCAACAGGAACTGCATCAAAAATAACTATACCAACAATACTCATGTACATACATGTTACTGTATAAGGATAAGTATTTTGTATTTCACCTCACACTAGGGTTGCCAACCGTACTATATCGTATTAGTATACTACTGTATTTCAGGACTCCATACTATATACTGTTCAAGAAATATATAGTACGCGAAAGTCCTCTAGTTCAGTGCAACATATCAATGTTAATACGCAACATTAAAACTTAAAAAAAAACATCCCACAATTTGTAACACGCCATTCGTTTCACTGACTGAATATTCGTCTGCTTGAAACACAAAAATATATTTTTTTGATCAAATGAGTTAAAAATGTAATGTAGGTCGTGGGTTCGATTCCCACTCATGTCTAACTTTTCTGTGATGAGCAGGTATGTTTGTTCTATGTGTCTAGGTGTAAATATCTATATACATATATCTGTGTATTAAAATATGTGTATGTTTATTAGTTATCTTATCACTATAGTTCAAGCTGACGCTTAGTTTGGGATTAGATGGGAGTGTGGAAGGTATCCAAAGATATTAATGTATCCCCCAGGTGTTTCCCGAGCTCCGGAAGCAGCGTGAGGAGCGCGAGCGGTTCAACAGACTGGGCGCGCGGGTGAAGTCTGAGGCGGAGCTGGAGGAGATCGCTGACGGGCTGCACGAGCAGGAGCACGAGGACAAGAAGATGAGGTCGCTGACGGTGGTGCCGCCGCTGCTGCGGGACCCCAGGGAGCCCAAGCCCATGCTGCGGGATACTAACTGTAAGTTGATCCTGGCTGGAGATCTTCCGAGGGTTTAGATCAAGTTAGGTTTTACTCATACTACCATAGGATATCTGAGTCAAAAATAAGATATAGCCCTCTCGATCGTTACTGATTCACTGTCGTACGTAAATGACATCGGGTCTTCTTGAGCACTAATATTATTGATTGCATCCGTGCTTTGGAGGGCACGTATTCGATCCACTCGTTCTTGTTTGATATCGTTACGTCGTTTCGGAGACCTTCGGGTGGCTTAAAAACATTCGATATTTCCGTTCTATTCTAACGTCTTCCGTTCTCTTCTAACCTATCTGCATTGAAGCAGTACGGTGGTGTGCCCTAGGCGTTCCCAGGTATGAGGAGAACCCCTGCTCCATGTGTTTGGGTGGCCTGTGAAGATAGATCATAATAACACCAACTATTATTGAATCTGATCTCTGGTCGTGACTAAAGAAGGTTAAAGCAGAATCTGCTCTGCTGACAATCTGTCAAGTGTCAGGTTTTATGCAGGCCTGAAGGTCTCCGACATGACAAGAAAATAGCCATCCAACAATGGCAAGTGTCCGGATGTTTAACTTGCTTTCGAAGGCACGGAAACGTTTATGATGTCTATGATATGATGTGATCGCTCTCATCCTCTTCTTTCTTGGTCTTCCTGTTGCTTAACATTGCTTATCTTTTATAATCGATACTAGCCGGGCTACGAGCGCGACCGTACACTTAGATATGTATCTTAGCTTGTACTACGTCTATGATTGTTGTCTATATCTCGCCGTGACCCATACAACTGGGTCGAAATCTATACTAATATTATTAAGCTGAAAAGTTTTTGTTTGCTTGCTTGCTTGAACGCGCTTATCTCAGAAACTACTGGTCGGATTTGAAAAATTCCTTCAGTGTTAGGTAGCCCATTTGTCGAGGAAGGCCATATATATATATATATATATATATATATATATCATCACGCTAAGACCGAAAGGAGCGGAGCACCAATGCAGAATGTTTCAAAATCAGGGGATTTTTTTTCTATTGAAAACTTCCGTTGCGTGCGCTGCGTAGTCGGTTAGTTTCGCAAAAATTATGAACGACAGGAGTGAAGTCGCGGGTTAAAGTTAGCGTGAACCCAAAGTAACTAATCCAACCGGACGAAGTTGCAGGCGGAAGCCAGTATCCGTATGATAAACAGATCGTGAGTACCCGTTAGCATTTAAAATGTTCAGTATCCGCGACGATATTAGTCTGAACACATACATATGTTATATGTCCTTCTCAGTAGAATAAGAATAGGTTTAGCTAAATTTAGTAACATATCGTTTTTGGTTTCATCATCTCAACCCATCACGGCCCATTATTCAGCACGGGTCTTCTCTGAATGAGAAGGTTAGGAAGGCAAGTCCACCACGCTGGCCAAGTGCGGATTGACAGACTTTTCCTTTTGAGTTCTGCAAACTCCTCAAACATGCATCTTTGGGGTGAGATGACCGTATGACTTTTACTGTGGTAGTATTCTTATATTGTACTCCCCTCCCTGGGACTGCATCCGCGTGGACCAGCTTCCAACTCCAGCAAGTTATTTTCGCGATAAATATTACCACTTCTCTTTTATTCAAGTTGTAGTCTATATTTTCAGTAAGTTTCATCAAAATAGGTTCAGTGGTCTAAGTAAAAAAACGTTACAGAAATACAAACTTATAGATAGATACTTTCCAATCCTACTAATAATATAAATGCGAAGTTATAATTAAGAATTTATGAAAATGGATAGATGAATAGATGATGGTTGTTTGTTTTTTTATTTTTTACGCAAAATCTACTGAACCGATTTGGATGAAATTTTGCACAGAGATAGATTTTAGTCTGGAATAACAGGCTACTTGTTGTTTATCCACACCACGAGGACAAAGCCGTGTTTAAATAAGTATTAGGTACTATAAGATTTGTTTTGTGTGTATGTGTGTATAACCCCGTCCTCCCCCAGTCAGGTGCATGGACATGGAGTGCGAGCACAAGGAGCTGCTGCTGCGGAACGTGTGGTCGTGCGACGAGCGGGAGCTGTTCCGGGAGAAGTACCTGCAGCATCCCAAGAACTTTGGTCAGATAGCCTCGTTCCTGCCCCGGAAGAGTGTGAAGGACTGTGTTAGGTGAGACACGCGTGGTAGTTGTTGTTGCATTTATGGCCCACTGTTGAGTCTTTCCTCGTGCTGAAGAGGCCTAGACCATACTGCACCACGCTGCTTTAATGCGTCAACCAGCTAAACATCGACCAAATGCCGACCCAAGTGCCGCAGGTTTTTATGCCGCCCGAAGGCCTCTGTTATTGCTTAACGATTGATATTCAACGATAACAATCTGAACCGACAGCTTAACGTGCCCTCCAGAGCGCGGAAACGTTTATGAAATTTGTACCACTAGTGGTCACCCATCCTCCTACCGACCGCGCCCGCTGTTTCTTAATTTTTTCGATCGCTCACTATCGACATAAGCCGCCAGGCTGTGAACGCTTCAATTTGACGTCTATATAAGGCAAGAGAAATAGAGTTAAATATCAAAATATTAAAATCTATTCACTATTAACTTGTAGATATTTGTGGTATCAATATTGTAATCGAAGTGGAACACTGACGCGGGTAACTTATTTGTAACCTGACGTAACCTTTTAAAGCACAAAGATAAACCTACAAGATAGATGATTATTCTTGGGATCAGAACACCTGCATCCAGGTCCGTGTAGGTCATAAAATATAATATTTTGTAATTATGTTTTTCTTTTTTACAAGCTTTTATTTAACTTGCAACGTATGTTTGTATATTATTATGTTAGTATATTAGTTTGTTAAGTGTTCGTATCAAAACTTGCAAGCTTAATTAGACCCACTTACGCTACGGAGATGGAATTTTACATAAAGTTTCCGTCCTGACGACAATGCATTTTTATGTTAAGTATGATTTGATACTGCGTTCAGCATCGGCTCCAGACAAGGGAACTCCTCGACGGTTAACAATACAGTTGTGAAATTTGTGTATTTCTTTGTATTAGGGATCTCGAACTACAGCTTGAGTTATTTAATTTTTTAATAAGGCTTTATAATTTTCAACCATTTGATATTAATCTAAAAGATATACTTGGTTTCTCTCGCCGTTTCTTCTCCTCAATAAAGCACCATTCCGTAACTGTGGTAGTTTGAAAAAAAATACCTACATAAATTTACATATTAATGAGTTATTTATTTAGTCTTTTTGTATGGCTTCAACCCACTAAGCACGAGTCCTCGTACTGAGGAGGCCTAGAGCATACTCCACGCCGCTCCTGCATATTGGTGGAGGGAGAATGAGTTGCAATAACAACACATGTATTAGATAGAGATGGAAAATAAGGTCTTGAATATAAAATATATGTATATATAAAACTCAAAAGTGACTGACTGACTGACGGACATAGTGATCCATCAACGCACAGCCCAAATCGCTGGAGGAATCGGGATGAAATATGGCGTGCAGGTAGATGTTATGACGTAGGCATCCGCTACGAAAGGATTTTGATAAATTTCACCCTCAAGGAGATAAAATAGGGGATGAAAGTTTGTATGAAACTGACAAAGTTTCATAAATTTTAAACCGATTGGGCTGAGACTTTGCATGCATATAGTTACTATGACGTAGGCATACCATAAGAAAGGATTTTGATAAATTCCACCCCATAATTAGTAATAACACCTCTTAACGCGAGCGAAGCCGTGGGCGAAAGCTAGTGTAATATAAGGTAATAAATAAGTGGTTGCTTAATAACTGCCGCATTCAGAGTCAATAATGGTCATTTAAATCTCTGTAAATCACTGTTTTGTATACATTTCTGTACTTAGGACCGTAATAGTGGTATATATATTAACAGCCTCTCATAATGTATGTATGTTTTGTAACTTGCCTATCGTTTGGACAGATTTTATTACCTATCGAAAAAGGCTGAGAACTACAAGCAGCTGCTGCGGAAGCCGCGGCAGAGGCGCCACACGAGGCCGCGGCCCGCGCCCGAGCCCGAGCTCACCGCCGGGGTCACCACCCGCGCGCAGGGCATGCAGCGGTCGCAGGGTATGTACATCATTACCGCCACCGCAATTAATGTTCCGCATCCAACTCCGCCTAGTTTATATAATATTGTATTTCCCTTTTTTATAGTACTGCTGTAATATAATAATTTATAAGACATGCTGAGGAGTTACTTTCGCCGTTTTTTCTCCTTAATGAAGCACCTTTCCGAAACGGAAATTTTGAATCTACCGAAAAATATTGTCCTCCACAAGTATATTCCTAATACATGAATATATGCATTTTTCGATTTGATTTAATTTGACCACCACTACCAACGTCACCCCCACCGTTATCACCATCGCAACCCAGAACTGTCACTCAAATTGTGATTAATACAGGCCATAGTCTACCACGCTGGCAAATTGTGGGTTGGTAGAGTTCACGCAGCATGAACTAGTTATAGTGTAGTGATTGGAACGTTGGTCTCTCAGATCGAAGGTTCTAGATTCGAATCCAGAAACTTGTAAATAATCTTAAATATTTGTAGTTATGTGAGTATTAAAAGTTGCACATGCTTTGGTAAAGGAAAACAGTGTGAGGAAACCTGTGCTTCTGAGTTTTCTGTGAAATTCCCGAAGGTGTGTGATGTCTACTGCACTGGGCCAGCGTGGTAGATGGCCCACGTTTCACATTGTGAGACTTAGCCTACATATAGCATGTGTGTATGAAGATAATTTTTTAACTAGTGAATGCTAGACATCGATCCCACCTGATGGTAAGTGGCGATGGAGTCTAAGGTGTTGGGCGTACTAACTTAGTTAATGCCTATTCAGTCTTTCCTTGAAGACTCCTACATAATTTATGGATGGGTGTGTGCAGGTTCAGCGAGGACGGAGAACAAGGAGTCGATCGTGGAGGAGGGGATGGCCACTGACGTGTCAGGGATCCCCGTGCCTCCCGCGGCGCCCGCGCATCCCGCCAGGTATGTAACCCCGAGGGTACTTCTTGGTTCCTGTGGGGGACAGACTTTAGGTTGTACCGCATATGACATAGTAACCAATAAACTACGGCTTCGGTTATACAAATGCTTTTACTTCTAGTTGGCAGTGCTCCAGGTTTGATTCCTGACTTAGGGAGATATGTTCGTGACAGATACATATTTATTGTTGGGTCATGGTGTTATATTTGAATAGTTTATACCACTTATTCATATTTATGACCTCTTTAATAAAATAAAATTTCATTAAAAAAAATAAACAGATGATAGCCACATAAATAACAGCTATCCACGTCGAGTACATAATGATCTGTGCACACGCATGTCATGCTATGTTTTTAAACACTCTTGCAGAGAAATATGAGGATTTTTTTCTCAACTATATAGATGTCGTAATTTTTGATTATCAAGCACAAAACGGCGAAAGTGTTAACATTTTTTTTATAGAAAACGAGCAAGACAAAACCATTAAATCAGGCCATATTGAAAAGAATATTTAAAAAGTACTGTATTTTCAGGTCAGTTAATAGTCGAATATCCATATTTTATTAAATATTAGAACAGCGCCATCTAGGTTAAACTCCGGAACTTTTTCTTCTCTGTGTATATAAGTTCCGTCTATTTCGTTCGGGAACAATGTAATAATCGGAAAAGCTAACAGAGGGCGGTTGCAACCCTTAACTAATAATTTACTCGCTAGAGGGAGCTAAGGGTTTGTAGATAGGAGGTTCAATGAAAAGAGATTTCATGATCCAAGTGTAGTATAAAAGAGATAATTAAAACGGAAAACAATAAGGACATAACTCTTATGAGTTAGTCCAAAGAGTTACGCCCTCATGAATTTCCAGCGTCCGTATGGCGTTTTATAAATATTGTTCTAAATTTAATATCGAAAATATAAATGAATATTTGTATAAAAATAAATCAATTACCACCTTGCTTAGTTGGCAGTGACTATTCCTGCAAAGCAAAGAATTCTAGGCTCGATTCCTGGTCTAGGTTGGCATCCATGTGACAGATAAATGTTTGTACGCGGGTGTTATTTGTCGTGTTATGAGTGTTAACCGAGTTATTAGTGTGTAAATATAAAGTAGAACAGGGTTTTTGTTTATTTATTTACATTCTTACTAATGATCAGTAAGATGAAGATTTCTTAAATCTTAATTTTTTTATCCACCTTGGGAAATTATGCGATGTGATATAAATATAAGATGTGGAGCAGAATTCAGAAGACCTGATACCAAGAATAACCGTCGTACCAATATCAAGAATTATTAAATCTTTGGACAACTGACACGGTCATCTGGTCCCAAACTAAACATGATATACTATGGTCACACAACTGATAAACATACATATATATTTGTGAATACTACCTATCTACTTATATAGATATTATTATTATATCCAGACACAAAAGAAACATTCCTGCTCATCATAGTCATCATTTGTACTTTGTGAGGATCGAACCCACGACCTCGCGCCCAACAGGCAGGTACACGAACCACTAGACCAACAAGACAATCAATAATCATTTTAATTACTCCGTATCAACATGGTAGCATGAATTATTCAACTACGGGCGTTAGGGTTCCCCAGGAGTACTGGCGAAACCTTTACTAATGCTCTGTAAGTTATTTAGGTTTAAAAAGATTTGCTGAGGAGTTTCTTTTGTCAGTTATTTTCCTTTTTCTTTCCAAAAAAATATAAATGCATAATTACAAACTAAATATAACAAATACATATTTGACTACGGGTGACACGTGATATGACGCTGATTTTCAATACATCCCTCACTATACACTGATATTCAGTCCGTGTTGATCGGCTGCAATGACGTCCTTACGCCGATAAAAAAACAAGAAAAAATACATAAATTACTCTTACAAAAAAGTTTTCAATGGAAACGTTTTAAAAATGATTTCTCCAAAGAGTTAGCCTCCTAGAGCACCTGCGATTTAATCTAATCCTAAACTTCATGCATAAAACAATTGAACATTTAATCTTCGTTAAGTGTTCAGAGGATCAGCGGACGTCACGTTAGGCTGCGTGCACACTGAAGGTTACGCTTTAGTATATTAGGGATTTTGTTGATATACAGTATCAAAAAATGCCCATGTCAGTGTCAAATTATATAATTTTATCAAAGGAACAAATAGCTCAGTTGACGTCTGGCATATTTTATATGTATATGGATACAAAGGAAGTAAAATCATTTCAGATTGTCCGTTGTATTATTGCGTTATAATATATTGTTTTACTAATTTATAAAGCCGATGACTGATAGGTATTATTTATCGAGACTTTAGGCTTTATCAAATAATTAATTTAATTATACATATATTTTTTATATGTATATTGTTAGAAAATTTATAACTCAAGTAGGGACTTGTATTGTAAAATTTTTACTTTCGTAAAGTGAGATTTTGGTTCTTAGGACGAAATAAACAGTTTTCAATTCATACATTTATCAAAGCTCAAGTATTAGGTATACTAAATAATAATTATTCATTCGTATTATAAACTTTGTATTTTTTGGACAGATCCCTCCGTCCGAAACGACGTAATTTTATTGTCTATTCATTATGCGCACCATAGCTTGGAATGGAGCTACTGCCCAACTTGGATTGCCCCGTTACACTGAATGTAATGCATATCTTCCACGAAAAGTGAATTGGTATTTACTAATTTAGCGTAACATCTTATACGTCATCGCCATTTTCTTTTATACGTACGTACGTTTTTTTTACGTAAAATCGCAGCCAATTGATTTGCCTTTCATAACCATTCAATGGTTATCTTTCATTCGTTCATTTAATTGTTCACCTCCAGTTGTTATTGATTCAGTTTTCATAACCATTCTGGTTATGGTTTTTCGTTCAATTCATTCTTTATATCCGGTGCTTATTAATTCAATTGCCAAAACCATTCAATAATTATCTCTCATTTGTTCATTTCACTCTACGCCTGCAGTGTGCACTATTCTTTATCTAAGCCAAGCCCCCGCTGTGTGCTCTCACTCACGTTTATCGACTTCGGATATCTCATCTTGGGATTAATCGTTTAAAATTCATACTTTTGTTTCAATTTCTCTCGGTCTGACCACGTTTTCTAGTCTGTTCCAGCGGGCGGGGAACGTCGTGGACTCATTTGAATTCTGTTTCAATTAATTCGTCGATATTAATATCGATATTGATAAATTTGCTACGGAGATACTGTGTTTTACTGTATAACAATGAAGTATTAAAATGTTAAAGGATGATCTTGAATAGGGATTTGTCAGCTGGTGATGAGAGGTTCTGATGGATCATGAAACTTATAGGAGTAATTCTTATATGTAACTAGCGGCCCGCCCCGGCTCCGCACGGGTATAAAATGAATAGTCTATGTCACTCAATGAAAAAAATAATTGAAGTCCATCTAGTAGTATTGATTTATTCAAATGTTATTATACATATAAATTTCCCTTTTCAATCACTCTATCTATTAATAAAAACCGCATCAAAATCCGTTGCGTAGTTTTAAAGATTTAAGCATAGATTCATAGGGACTGACAGAGAAAGCGACTTTGTTTTATACAATGTAGTGATGAAGTTTTAAAAAACATACATTCCAAAGCCAAATGACTCTTTTGTTGAATAATCTAGGCTGTGTTTCCGAAGAGGCATGGTTTGAATTTGGCTAATATTTATTTATATATTTACAAAATAAAGCAATAATGCATGTATGTAAATCCAATTCAAATGACAGGTAGTAATACCAACTGCCTTTCAGAGTGACAAGTAGCAGGCAATCAATAAATAAAATAAATAAATAAATAAATAAAATTATTTAGTTACATGTAAGTTACCCTAATATATTAATATTGTATTATTTATCATTGGATTTAGTTGTAATGTATCAGAATAGATAGCGCCGAGCAAAACTAGGTCGATCCTCCAATTAAAGTTTCAAAAAGACATAGAACCGCTAAAAAAAAATACAGAAAGCGATAGAGCCGAAGCAATCACAGCCAAAGAATATTAATGTACAAAAAAATATATATATTTCATTCAATTTGGCTTTGATATTCGAGCAAACATTTAGAATCTCCCACGGGGCCGCGCGGCCGGGGTGGATGGCAGGGGGAGAGTTAAAGAAATACTGAATAATAATGGGTTGATATCGGCGCGTGTTGACTATCACTTCGGTTATTATTTGCGGAGGAAGCCGCGGGACACGTGATGTGTGTATGTGCATGCTGCCTTGTCGATGTTCTGTTGGCTTTATCCTCATTCTGGTACTAGCACATGTGCCTGCTGACAATTAAAGTTTAATGTATTGAGTTTAATTTTCAAAATAATAGGGATTCTTGAGATACAACCTGGTGACAGACGAAGTGACGGACAAACTGACAGACGGACAGACAAACTGACAGCGGAGTCTTGATAATAAAATCAGTTTTTAACTTTTGATTAGGGAACCGTCAAAAACGAAATTATGTTTATTACTCTCGCTAAAACTCAGCAGCGGCTTTATCAGGTTGGATATTTTTTGATAGTTGTGAGTATTTTTATTACTTTTCATAAATAATCTCAGGAGTAACTGAGATGGAAGTAGGTGATCAATCAAACTATGCGAGATAACGAATTATTCCATCTAATGCGTTTTTTTTTGTAGCATACATAAATAAAGAAGCATAAAAGTTATTGTATGTGTTAGCGACATATAGTGTTCACTTTGTTAATGCAACAAGTACACATATATATTTTGTTGTAATTGTACATAGTACAGAATAACGTCCGCTCTGGTCTGTTCAGTAGTTTTTACGTAAAGGAGTAACAAAGAAGGGGAATGGAATAACCTGCCTGCGTCCGTGTTCCCGCCTAAGTATGATGTGGGAGTCTTTAAAAGAGGAGTAAATAGGCATTTACTAAGTTAGTGTGTCCAACATCTTAGACACCACCGGCACTTTCCATCAGGTGGGATCTACGTCAAACAACTTATTGATAGTAAAAAATCATAAAAAATCTGTCTATTCTCACAAAAATATTATAATATTATTTGCCAACGTACACAGCTAAATAAATACTTAAAAATTGGTTACAAAGGTACAAATCGGAAAAAATCATCAATAATTTACCAACATCAATACAGAATACATATGTATGAGTTTACTAGTTTGTAAACGTGAATAAAAATTACCCTATGTGTTCAGACTATCTCTTTCCTAAATTTCATCCAGATCCGCTCAGTATTTTTTGAGGGAAGAAGTAACAAACATACATCCCAACTTTCGCATTTATAATATTAGCAGGATCTATATCGACTGTATAAAACATCGACAGCGGCCGTGGACGGCCCTGTGTCGGTTTGTTTAGATTTTTCAGCAAACACCAGTCCATCTTTCTAATTGCCTTAATTAAAAGCGGCGCAATCGAGAAGTGAGGCCCGCGGATGCTGGGGGTTTTTTTCAGTGTTTTTCCCCGCTTTTTTTCAAATGTGTTTATTATGATATAGGAAGGTTTTTTTCCGCTGTGTTATGATTTCAATGTGGACGAGTCTTTATATTTGTTGTAAGAGAGAGAGAATTTTGAACACCCTGTATTATTATTTTTGAGGTTCACTCGATAATAAGTGAATTGTTTTTATAATAAGTGTTTTTATAATTTTCCTCAAAGTAGCGATCTTTGTAGAGTAACAATAAATCTTGAATTTGGGGATTTTATTATTATACGGTACACCAAGACCCGTAAAAGACTGTTGCACGTTTAAAAGCCGAAACGAAAACTTCTTATTGCTATCGTTATAGACGAAGAATCCTTATTGTTATCCTGTTGCTTCTCATTACTGCCCATCAATTGAACATAAGCTTACACACATTATTTAGGAGGTGTAGATCATACTCCACCAGGCTATCAGGTGGAGAGTTTGGACTCCTGCCATGTGCATTGGAAGTTTTTAGTTCTCTAACAATATTTTTAAGATTGGTATTAATAATAACAACCGCCACCGAACTGCTTTACGTGTTCTTCGAAGCACGGAAACACTCCTGATTCACTATCTCTGACTGTCTTGTAATTCCTTTCTCTGTCTAATTTTGCTTAATCTTCAACCTCACTGACGAGCGACCCGAGCTGTCGGGCTATTAGGGTTTTCATTTTAGCCACCAACAAAGCTCTGCAAATAATAAAACACCGAGCCCCATAGTTTTTGTGCGTACACACCAATATTTCTCATCGGTAACTCTATTTGAACGTAATTAAAATCCGACCAATTAGTACTGGGGGGTAAGGGGTGTTGCGGGGGGTATGGTTGGAGGGGAGGTGCGGCAATTGCTCGCGGGCTCACAATCGAATTAATTACTGAATCCCCCCCTTTGCCCCTCCATCATTCTGTGGGCAGGGATGAGCTGGTGTTGTCAACGTGGAGACATCCCCGCTACTCATGTGGAATGGATTACAGATTCTGTGACCTTTGGTAGTGATTCTGTTTGTGTAACGAGGGCGTAGGGTTCGATTCTCGGATAGTAAAGGCATTGTGTCGGGTTAATGTTTGTACCCGGGTGTGTTTTCCACGCTACGTGCGACGAATTGAATCTTGGTACACCTACTTGGTCATAAGTGGCCGATGTACCTCATCATTAAAACAATTTTATAAGTCATTTTGGTCATTAGCGTGCACAAACACACATACAAACAGATAAACAGTCAAAGAGACCATAAGTCTAAAAATCAATGTTTTGGGTTCAATTTCTTACTAAAACCCCCTCGAAATAGTCTTCTGTTTACAGACAGCGATCATACCTACGACTAGTACATACACACACACACACATATATATATATATAATTTTAGTTTGTTTGTCCTTTATACTATAGACTGAAATGGGAGGAGATAGAGTACCAATGTCTGTAGCAAGTTCAGAATTTTCTGGAAAAGGTTTTGGTATCAAAATGATATCGATCGGACACATGCGTTACTGCGTTACAATGCGCGCTGGGTACAGCTAGTACTATATGAATTTACATAGTCTCCAGAACATTCTTGTTAATTTCCGCAGTATAATAGTAAAATGGGTACCGGTCAACCGATGCGTACAGTCAAACAAGTCTACGAACGTATGAATCCCTGTTTTAATTGAAACACCGTTCATATATACCAGCGCTCGACGTTGACGTTACGTTATTATCAGTGATAGATTAACGGTTTCAAATGGTCTTTCTCATGGAAGGTTCTGGGTTCGAGCTAACTTTTAAAGTTTGTGCGTATTAGAAGTTCATTGTTATGTCAGAAAATTTACGTCATAATTGTATTGCATATATCTACATGAAATTTATGATTTTGACTTTCTCGTAGACAGCTTTCAAAAATGTGATAATGGACTTTCCGTTCATTTCTAACAAATTCCGATAGATATCCAAAATTCGTCAAAAAAGTCCAAAATTCTAGCGACAAAATTTGAAACGTGTACAGTTTCAAAGCTTCTTAAAAGGTAAATAAAAAAAACTCAAAAATCAGCGAAAATTTTGCTCCATACATTTGTTTGACATATGTACATATCTGTGGATCTCTTTCTTTTATGGACGTGATCGCAGTCACCCATCCCCCCTCGAAACAATCCACCGGCCAATCCTTCAATATCTTCGCATATATTAATATTTAAAAACACACCTCATTACGCGGATGACAGAATGACAAACATAATTACCTGGAACAGCAACGCCGCCCGCGGCCGTGTCGCGAACTATTGTAATAACTGCGGCCACGATACTTCATTAACTGTGGTTCAATGTTGACTGGCGGTAATTGCATTCATTATTTCACTAACACGATGTAGATTTGTTCGTTGTTACTGTTACCTCGTAGGGTTGTCAACGATATTGGAAATAGTACTATTCTTACTGTATTTGACTGAATTGACTGAATTATTTTTTTTACTGTAAAACAAAAAAAAATTTAGCATCATTTTGATTTGGTATTTTTAATTTTGATTATTGCGAGTTTTGTAGGCTTTTGAGAGTGATAGTAAATCGATAAGTTGTTCTAGATGTACGTAAAAAATTATGTCTTTAAATTATCTTTTTTTCTCTCGTATCACTCTTGACAGAGCGGCCGTGGTCGTCGTCGTGAATAGGGTACATGTGATAGTCGCCACTTTTCCCTTTAAATTATAAAATAATTAAATACTGTTAACTTTTATTAAATGCTTTTTATTCCTTGTTTATTTTCCCTGTACATGATATATTTTATTTCTCATAAAAAAAAATTGGCAACCCTACCTCGTGGTGCAGTATTAATATAGTTCAGTTTTGTGGTTTCTTCTCAATTAATCACCTATTTTGAACAAGTGGTGGATTGAAAACAATGCCTTTACTTACCGAGTGCGCCCATCTTAGACATCATGGCTACTGGTCATCACGTGATTTATTGATTGTTCGGGATTGATTATTTGATTGTGATTGATTGGGATTGTTGTCTTTCCGAAACTGTGCTACATTTAAAATATGTGATGTTCGTGTATATAAAATAACCATAACCATAACCAATAATCTACTTTAGTTTTGGGTTCAGTTAATAAAATATATTGTTTTTGTCCCCAGGTCGGAATTGACGCGAACGCCTCCCCTGCCCCCGTCGCCCCCGCCGGCGTCGTCAGCGCCCCATGCGGCGTCGACGGCGGCTCCGGGCACGCCTGGCGCTCCGGCCCCGGCGCCAACGCCGCCCGCCCACGACTCGCCGTCCGCCGCCATCACGCCCTGCTCAGATACACAGCTCACCATCGTCTCCAACAGCGTGGTGGTCAGCAGCTGTGCTGTTGGGGTTATCACCGTTAGTGGCTTCTACATTTTAATGGCAAATATACACACAGAGAGACGTACAGACACACACGGAGAGACGTACAGGCACACACAGAGAGACACACAGACACACACAGAGAGACATAATCAGACACACATACAGAGGGAAAGAGAGAAGGAGAGATGAACATACAGACACAGAAAGAGAGAAGGGAGGGAGAGAACAGACCCACGCATACAGAGGCAGGACAAACACACACTATTCAGCACGACTGTCTCCTCATAAATGATGGAACCTAGGGCTTAGTCTACCACCACTACTCTAGTTGATGGAGAGAAGTGGCCAATGCGAGGGTCGTGAGTTTTAATGCCGCCTGAAAGTCCCGACATGATATAACTACTGATATCAACTTACGTTTTTATGTGTCTTCCAAAACACGGAATCAACCAGGGTATTTGTGACATAGTTACATTTTAAACAGATTTCAAACTATACCATGTTGTACCGCAGAGCTGAAGACTTTTTATGAAATATATTGTTTGTTTGTCAACAAATGAAAGTGAATCAAATCTTTGGTTACAACAGACAACGCCGCCTCTCAACGCGACGCTACCAACAACCCTTCCATCATCAATACCATCTTCAATGCCGTCAATCCTACCGTCATCATTACCCTCGCTGCCCACGTCGCTCCCGACCTCCCTGCCCTCCGTGCCCTCCCTACCGTCCCTCCCGACGTCGGTCCCGACCGCGCCGGCCTCGACCACGTCTGGGAGCGCGCCGCCCACGCCTCAGCCGGCGCAGCCACCCACGCCCACGCCCAGCCAGCCGCCGCCCACGCCCGAAACTGGTGAGTTCTTACGACACTTATCTATACGTGTAACGTATATTTTTATATTACCGATATTTTAGGGTTGAATGAATCATGGTCACAGCAAGACTGCAATGGCGGGAAATTCTTAACAGCTGACACTTGACGGACACTAATGACAGATGGCCTGTCAACTTTACGTCATGTTCGTTTAGGTTTCAAGTGGTTTCTAAATAGAGAGGTAGTTCTCAACTCGACTGTACTTTTTGGAAGATTTTATTTAACTTGTATGTTTGTATATTAATATTTGTTTGTCACGGGTCAAATTTGGCAGGCTTAATTAGACCCAATTCCTGTTACACTACGGAACTGAAATATAGAATAAACCTTCCGTCCTGATGACAATGAACTTTTATGATAAGCATGACCTGATACTACTTTCAAGATTGGCTCCAGATAAGGGAACTCCTCCACGGTTAACAATACAGTTATGGAATTTAGTGAGTTAGTTTGTATTGTTGCTAATTAAAGCTTAAGTTTTTAAATATTTTGATAAACCTTGTCACTCATCACTTTTGATGAGGTGTAGCGATTTTGATGATTTTTTTATCAGCATTGGTGCTTAGAGGTTAAATTTGAGCGAAATCTCACGAGTAGTTTATCAATAATTATGCGTGTTTGATTGATTTCGGATCCTTATCGGGTTGCGAGATGGAGTCTTTTGGATCAGGGACTGCATACTGGTATGAATTTCTGTACAATTATTTTCTGTATGACGTCATATCATTAAATTTCGGATATTC
>DWJZ01001012.1:0-26156 GCA_018249125.1 Asbolis capucinus | reverse complement strand
TCTAACCCTACTAGGCGACGAGTTTCAATGAAATACGAAAAAAATTCTTACATACTATTAAAAAAATTTTAAACGCCACCTTAGCACTCAGTTTATTTATAATAATAATAAATCTGTTTCCCGGAAAAGAACTTTTAAATATTACATATTCTATTTAACTAGAAGTGACGTTTTGTAAAGTTACATTTATTATCTACAATTATAACATGTATATACATTTTAAATTGATATTACATATTTGAATTCATACTTTTTTCTTAATTTTTAACATTTAAAATTAGCTCATATGTTATCTGTTCATTTGTTACTCTTTAAGCAATATATTCTGTAACATCTGTCCAAAACAAAAACACAAACTCGATATATGGTAAGGTTGGTCGTGACCACTTTCACTTTGGGAGGTGTAACAAAAAGTAGATACTGTCATATAAACTTCACATATCTCGTTCTCTGTTATGTCGACAAGTATCATAGTAAAGTGAAGTGTGAACTTTATGAAATATGAAAAATATTACAAGAAAAAAAATCTAGTATTATAATTATAATCAATGTAAAGCTTTACTCTTCCCTAGCAAAAAGACTAACAAAATAAAAACAATATATATAGTTTACTAAAATCATTAAAAAATGACTAATCTAAGAAGTTTTCTGCTGCGATGCGTGACTAACACCCACTTGTCGTGACTTGGCAACAGTTCTTCTTTTTTTTCTCTCACAAAACCCTAAAACTGATCGATCCGCAAAGAAAAGTGCCAAATAGTGAGTTTAAAATGTTACGTAGATAATGGTAACGTCGACCTTGAAATAATATAGTACTCCTACTTTAAAGTAAATAATCACACCGCCCGTACGAACGTTGCGTTTCGCCTCTTTTTATGATTCGTACCGCGAAGTGGAATAAGTTGCCCGCGTAGGTTTTCCCGTTCAAGATTTATCAAAATAATGTAATAAATATTTGTACACCTTTAAAAGTTCTACAGAAAACTCCGCGATGGTATGTGTCTATTTCTTGTGGATAACCCACAAATTTCTTGCCATTTACTTTTTACGAAAAATAATGGCTTATTTTCGAAGCAATATTAAGCAATAAAGCATTATTCTTTATCAAATTAAGTACATTGTTGATTCAATACAGATTAATATGGTCGTTAATAGCATGTAATTTAAATGAATATTTTCGAAGATATTACAGATTTAAAATGCAGGGGCATAGCGGTTGCGGGGTTAGCGGCCAGTCGGCGGCGCGTCGCGTGCTTTAATCATTTTTTTCTCTGAGCGACATAGGCCATATATTTTATATCCGTGCGAAACCGGGGCGGGCCGCTAGTATTAAATATAAAAAAAATAAACAACTACAAGTAAAAAAACATTGTAACTCGATTTTTGGCAACTTTGAGGTACATTTATATCCTTTACTTAATATGATTATTTTTTGAACGCGATAAAAATATGCTGTGGTCACCGCGCCGGTCTATTACAATATCTCTTATTTAAAAGAAGTTCTTATCCAAGATTCGCATGCAGACTGCGGACTGAATTGACCGATACATCATGATTTGACTGATAAAGTGATAATATAAGCGAAGTAGGCTAATTGATTCGCTACACACAACACATAATATTATACTAAACTTCGAAACACGAACCATTTTTTTAAAAATCTAATCTTCTCGTCAAATTTTTTTTAAGTTTACTTAGGACCATGGATGTGTTACAAAGATAAAAATTTAAGAAAAACTCATATTTTGACGAGCTTTTATTTAACTTGCAGTGTATGTTTGTATATAAGTATGATAGTATATTAGTTTGTTGGTTTGTTGAGAGCAAATCATGTTTTTTAAGACCCATAGCCTCTGACACTACGGAACTGAAATTTTGCATAAACCTTCCGTCCTGATGACAATGCATTTGCACGGCTTTGGGTAAGTTGATAAGTATTATAAAACCATGTCCTGATAAAAAGTATAAAAGTAAAAGAACAAAGCTTATAAGCTATTCCAGGCTATAATCTATATCCGTGTCATATTTCATCCAGATCGATATAGCATTTTTCCCGTAAGGAGTAACTAACATCTATCCATCCTCACAAACTTTCGCATTTATAATATCTGTAGGATTCATCGGTTGAGACCGCCACCTAACAGTGCAAATTTTATCTGGTGTAAACTACGAAACTAAATCCAATAGCCACATCTCATCTCACCTGAAATATAACAACTCGACCGCCCTTGTCACCAGTGGCGAGTAGTTCCCCGTCGTGGTTGAACTCGACGCACGATATGAGATCAGCCTCGGTAACGTCATCCTCCAGGGTACCCTTCACCTGACTGAAACACCACGTTGTCTCCCCACCATTGCCTGCAACGGTCGTATTACGTTAATATGACATTATGAAAAAATGTTATAAAATCGAAAGAGTAGGATTCTTATAAAATTAGCCGACAAATGAGCAGACCAGCTGCTACCTAAGAAAACGTTAGCAACACCAAAAATATTATAGATTTTATCTTAAGCAGCCGTAACTATTCGAATCCAGAAAAATATCTAGCTTGCCTCCCTCCTGGATTCTCTTAGTTCCTCCTGAGCATGCCCACACCATCCAATGATTTCATGGTCTTTTTGGTGCCTTGAGCGTGAAACGAGCGAACTTGGCCTTGAGGCAAATGCCTTTTCTGGTACTGAAAATTATGGCGTCTGTTTTTCCGCAAATTAACGTCATTCCAAGAAGGAAGCGATGATTTTAATAATAATCAGAAAAAAGTAAACACTCATAAATTTTCTTCCTTCTTTTATTTTCTAAAGGAAGATTAATTTCGTATAAATAAAATAAAGATTAAATAATGCTTCCACTGTAACTAAAGACTAAATATATACGAAAATTAATATCAATACATTGTAATCCAATATAGAAACTAGATGTCTTATCTACTCATGACACTAATTAGAAGAGACTGAGAGGATAAAAAGAGACAGAGAAGTATCAGGGAGGACTAAGGACAAGACAGGGAGGAATAAGCTGATATGTCTGAATAAAAGTATAAACTCAATAGGAATATTTAAAGCTGCCCGTCGGTATTTAAAGCTTCACACGTCTGGACGTGTATTTTTTATTTCCGTAGGGAGCCGACCACCTTTTTGGGCTGCGCATTTCATAAATGTGCCCCTTCTCCCACACTTCGGTACCGTACAGATATATGTGATGTACAGATATATATAATTTAAAATTTTTACTTTTCTTAGACTGGCTTCAACTCATTAATGGCCCACTACTGACCAAGGATTTCTCCTCGTAACTAAGAAGACCTAGTCTTCACCAGCATTAGTCCACTACGTAACTTGAATACGGAGTGCCTCCAAAACCTCCGACAAGTCTTAGCCATTTCCATCTGACACTAACCAGCTCCAATGACGACCGATTTGAAGCATGGAAGCGTTCACAAACAACTAGGCCACTAGCGGTCTCACTGTTGCTTCGATCGCTTACAATCGAAACAAGCCGACGGGCTATGACTTCACGAAAACGACCTAACTTGTATTTTCACTTGACTCACAAAATATCTGTTTCCTGTATATTTTGTTTCTAACATATCCTCTATTATACAGTAAAACCGCAATGAGTAAAGAGACATCAGTATTTCAATGTAGTATAATGTTACTACCATGTTTTGTTACAAGTCAGTGCCCGCGTTTAAGACTATCAAGTGACATTTTATATGCCTGTTCCCATTTAAAATTAGGTGGTTACTAATATCAGAAATAGCATTTTAGGGGCCTCACTAAATATATATACATATATAAAACTAGAAAAGTTGACAGTTTAGTACAAAGCGTCTGTTCGATCGGCGCCATATTGGCGCGGTTCTGTGTAAAATGTTTGGTAGGATGGAAGCTGACAGTCGCCATATTGCATTAAATATCGCCTGATTCACCAGCCCTTCTGACGGCTCTTATGAAGAATTTAGAGCATATCCACTGTACATATCAGTGAGTTAGGCGTAATCTAAGAGGCGTTAGGGGATTTTTTGTAATTGAAATTTACAATCATGATTACTGTGAAATACTTTTAAATAATAAATAAATATCATTGGACAACTCACACACGGCCATCTGACCCCAAACTAAGCGTTAGCTTGTACTATGGTGATCTGATAACTGACAAACATACATATATATTTATTAAATACATACTTATATAGATATTTACATCCAGACACACAGAACATTTCTGTTCATCACAGAAAAGTTTTGACCTGGGTGGGAATCGAACCCACAACCTTCGGTGTAGCAGTCAGGTTAACTAACTACTAGATCAACCGGCCTGACTTTTAAATCTTGGTTTCTCTGTACAAATTCAGAAATATAAACTTTTAAAAGATTATTCCTATATTCAATTTGCTACAAACAGTTCCACGGTTCAATAACAAAATATTAATAAATACACTGACCCAAGAAGAATTTACTACCAGTTGGACGGAACCTAAAGGAGGTGACATATTGATGTACATATTTTGTTTTGCTGTTTTGACTGGAAATAACCCAATAAACAATTTTTGAAGTGAAAACTTTTTTTGGCGCATTGAACTCACGACTCGTTACCGTAATTGACTCCTACTGCTAAGCGCCATCTATGAAGTATTCGGGGAACTACGTTGCATGTTGGTATTTTTTGAGATAGAAAGCCATTAAACTCGCGACGACACCTATGTATATATGTATGCATACGTTGAATGAAATGCATACCTATGCATACAAAAAAAAATATTTATTAATATAAAAATAAGTCCTGATGATTCAAAGAATACACATTTTTATATTACATGCAGGAAAAAATGCAGTCGGATCAGATGAAGATAAGTGACCACCGCCGCCCATGTACATGAGCAAAACCAGCTTGGGGTGTCACTAACGCATTGCCTACAGGAATTAATAGATCCGAACGAACTTGGAAGAGAAAGTAAATAAGCCGTCCCTGAAACGACACTATCTGATTCCACACCGCTTCAGGAAGGGTAACAGAAGAATTCCTAGTAGTTTCCTAGTATTATTTCATGGCTATACATGATTTCAGATGAATGCACCGTGAAAAAGTGACTTCATGTCAAGGAATTTTAAACATCAATTTCTTTCACTCATGGTGAATAAATAATTTCTGAATATATTTTTAGACTAATATCGTCGCGGTTACTAAAAATTTTAAATGCGGTGACCTTGACCCATGCAACTGGGTCGAATTATCGGTATAATAATAATCTGATCGTGAGTACCCGTTCCCATTAAAAATAATTTCTGAATATTGATGATTTTACTTTGAGTCTTTTTACGAAATAAAAAAAAAATAGTTCTAAATTCGACTTCTTTTTTTTTAATTTATTACAATTTTCAGTGGTCAATCAAACCAAATATATCAGTATTGCATTATCAACATTGTATTTTCAACAACCTTATCTATTTAATAAAACGCCACTATCTGAATGACATACAAACACAACGCACTGCCTAGAATCAGCTTATATACATGACTTAGTCAAGGGATTCTTTCTACAGAAAACTGCTCATTATTCTTTGTGGCAACTTTTACCTACATTTTCCTAATAACTTTGCAAAAAAAAAAAAACGTTCAATAATTTAAAAAAAAAGCTTGAATTCGGCTTCTTAGCAAACTTTTATCATTTATCAAGAATATCGGAATAATATATAGTCTATGTCAAGCTTAACCTTCCATTTTATACATATATATTATAGCTGAAAGAATTTTCGAAGTTGATGCAATAATTTTAGAGTTTAATCATTACAAACATTTTTCCTCTTTATAATATTTGAGTACGACTGCAATACGGTTATATTTTACCCATATCATTACGTATTTAGTACGTTCCATAAACGATTGCGTACAGCTGTAAAAATAGATATTAATTACAACATGTAATTACGACCGAATGATTCCATGTCAAGTTTATAGTTAATTGGTTTAGCGTCATCTCCTTTTATCTCTTCTGTATTCCACCTATATTAAACCAGAAACAAATAAAGCTGAATTTACTAAAGCCCATTCTTTATCCTGACCAAAACTGTAAACGTTCATCTTACTGTTTATTATCCGGAGGCACGGCAGTGCCCCCGCCAAGTTGAGTAATAAAGCGGCACGGCCGTACCATCTTTTTCTCGAAGCAGTTCAGGCCATTAGCGACCCTCTATAATTCATTTTTATCATGCGTTCAAAACTTCTAAATAAATTTTCTGTCAAAATAAAACTTTAAAAGTGGATGTTTACAGCATTTTTCATTGTATGTCCAAAACTCAGTATTGTGACATTGAAAAGTTATTGTAGTGCCCCAAAATATTTTTTTGCTATTTCGATCTGGAATCTGGACAGACTTGAAAAGTTAAAAAGCGTATAGTAAATATACCAGATCGAATTTGAACAAATAATGTATCTGCGAAATCACTTATAGCTCCCCAGACCAACCTTAAAACAATGATAG
The DNA here is from genome assembly GCA_018249125.1 of Asbolis capucinus. Lineage (NCBI taxonomy): Eukaryota > Metazoa > Arthropoda > Insecta > Lepidoptera > Hesperiidae > Asbolis > Asbolis capucinus. The sequence goes on along the minus strand of DWJZ01001012.1, from coordinate 19,674 downwards.
AATTCCTTAAATACTACATCTATATTAGTCAACATAAAATACATTTAACATAAGCACAATTGTATTAAGTTAAAAAAAGCAAAGTTAGGAGTTATATTAAAAGAGACAGCACACGAAACAGAAAAGAAATCTGCAAGTCTAGTTTGTAAATGCAATGTAGTCCTGGGAGGGATTAAAAAAAGACAACAAGAAAGTCCCCGCTTCGGTTTTAGCGTTGTAGAAAGTTCAAACATACGTTTAAGAATCATAGAAAGATTATACATACTACGAATCTAGAAAAGTTCACGCAACGGTTTAAAAATCATCAATATCTAGTTTAAGAATCATGAAAAATTTCAAGCATTAGTTTAAAAATCTTAGAATTTTCACACAGTAGTTAAAGAAATAATAAAAGTTCCTGCAACGGTTTTAAATTGACTTATGCTCAATAGACATTCTTACTAGCTCAATGTCTGGCCATACAGACCGGCGCGGAGAGGAGAGTACACTTTTATCGCGTTTAAAACCGTTTTATGGAATCCCTCATCTCTCTCAATCTCTGATCAGCCGGGCCCATGATCCATGCAACTGGGTCGAAATATCGGTGCGAAAAACATATATCGAGAGTACCCGTAACATAGCATAATGTACACAGTGCACGATGAGAATAGTTTAAATCATATAATACATACATAAAATCATAAAGTATTTTTTTCATTTCACTTCTTTTTAACAGACTTTAAAAAAGGAGGTGATTTTGATACTAATTTTTTTATTCGAAAGGTTCTTCTTCCGTGTAAATATTGCCACATCTGACGAGTAGTTGTTGAATTATCCCTAATAATAGGTATTTGACTGGTAATAAGATATTTTGTACTATGTTACGGATGTTCACGATACGAACGCCGTTACTAGAAATATCAGCGTGTTAAACATATACCGTGAGTACCCGTAACATAGTTACCTGACAGTTCACGATTAAATAAATCTCAAATCACACAATAATAGTCTATTTATAAGTACATACAATCACAGCTGGTGTTCCAATGAAGGCGACAGGAGTGATTCCTCCAACTAGCAAAATTATCCTGAATCCTGATGCGGTGATTAGAATACCACGGCAGTTCTTTCTTCTTTAACATCTCTCCCACAAACAATCAACTAGCAATACTGACGCGGAACACATCGACATCAATGCACATTTTGGTGCCCAAAACTTAAAAAAAAATAGCACAGCAGAAAACACATCGTCACTCAGACATGTCCAGGGCGTTAATGTAAAACGGCGAGTAACATTTCAAACCAGTTTAAGACAACAATTGTAACATTATATATTTGAATAGGATCGTCGGCAGTAACACAATACCTGGCTTTTATGTGATGGACGGACTAGATATGGACAATAGAAGTGGCGAGCAGTGGTCGTCATTGCTGGCCACCGTAGGAAGCTCCTGAGGAGCGGCATGTTATAAATACTTGTTAAACAATGCCACAATCAGTCAATATTGAATCGATACTGTCAGAATTAGTTAATAAACTAATACTGAAATATTGAGATGGAGTGGATCCACACATGGAGTGAAAAGATGATAAAGTAAGATATAAGGAAGTTAGGGGAATTCTGAAAATTGCAGGAATTTTAGGAACCGAAATTGAACCGTATGCCCTGGCGTGGGCATATAATGAGGCGACAGGAAATATACGCCAAAATTAATGGATATTTGGATAAGAGGAAAGATCGTGGACGGCCGAAGAAATGGATAGATTGTGTGAAAGATGATACGAATGGTACGAGGGTCGGTATAGAGCTAACGGTTGATAGGGAAGAATGAGAGGGAGAAATATTGCGTCGACCCCAATCAAAATTGGGAAAATGGCAGGATGATGAGCAATTCTAGCCATTTACATCCCCGAACTAGGATTCCTTGAATTACAAGCTAGGTTCTAACGACATGTTTGTCTTCGAACATCACAAATAAATCAGAACTTATTTGATAATAATACAAGACAATGTCTTTCGAAGAAATCAAGCAGGTAAGATAATGCCAAAAGAATTCTTTTTTCAGTACAGAATAACATTTACAGAAGAAAATAAAAAAAAAACACTTATCTAATACTTTCAGTTTCAGCCAGTCTGTTTCTTGAATAAAATCTTATGAGTAATGTTATAATTAGAATCTATTGAGCCTATCCTACGAATTTTATCAATCAAATTAATTTATTGTTCTCCAAAACCTTGATGTACATAAACGGTAATGGTTTCTCAGAAATCACGAGGCATTATTGCGACGCGAGGAAATATGTTAGTCAAAGAGGGCCATTTGGCATTCGTTCAAGCAGAATTATACTGTTCATGAATGCAAAATAAACTGACTGGTCACAAGTACTTTCGATGATAGGGACAACCCTATCAAATAACTAGAGGGAAAGGGGAAAATTACATTTTTATTTATGAAAAATAAATCCATATCAGTTTCCACTAAAATATGATTCTTATCCTAGTATAGAACCTGTGGTTTCAAAAATGATGTATTTATTGAATTTAATATAATAAATTATATAATAATTAAATGATATAATAAATAATAAATTTAATAACAGATAAATAAGGAAACACATATGAAATTAAAATTACCGTTCTTTGGTGGCTTTTGATTCAAATATGTCTCCTATAGTTTGAAATTCCAAATTCAAATTTATTCCAAATTTAGTCTCATGTGTTTCTGTTTTGAAGTCAGTGATTCATTTGTTGTCAAACCAGTTGATTTTTCTGTGACAGTATATTGTCCACAAAATGGAAAACTTAAAATATCGCGTTATTTACGAATTCGATTTCACCGCGGCACCAAGGCTGCAGAAACAGCTCGAAGAATTTGTGATGTACATATATGAGGACAATACTATCAAAGAAAGCACGGTACATTTTTGGTTTTAAGTTTCAGTTATGAAAAATTTGATCTACAGAACAAACCCGTAGACGATCGGACACTAGTTAGTAACGAAGGTGATTGAGGCAGCGAATCCATCGCAAACCACATTGGATCAGCACTGCGAGTGATAATACCTAGACATATTGGAAAAACCCAAGCCAAAAACGTACTGGTAATTGAAGCACCAATGCTTGTGTCACACACGACAATTACTAAGACCTGGCCAATATGAATATTTGCGAATCATTATGAAAAGTGGTGTTAAAGCGAGATTGGTAAATTTTTTTGAAGCATTGTTACTGCACGCTGCTAGAGTCCATATTTTACAATAGATCGCTATAAGTCGCTAGAGCTACGCCTGGAATGTCTCCTTCCTCATACCTTGCTCCAATAGATTACTATTTTTCAACAATTTCAAAATCCCTATAAGGAAAACTTGTCTACCAATTCGCACTTAACCAATATTGCCTTCACCCATTAGAGTGGGACCCCAGCCCAGTAGTGGGACAGTTGTGGGTTGCAAAGTTAAGGAAAAAAAATCCCTTTTAATGAATCAGTAAACGCCTGCCAACTTTTTATAGATTTTTAGTTCCACATTTTGTTCAAAACTGATCTGAGTTTTAATTATTAACATATATTTTTTACATATTAAAGATATGCTTGACTATAAATCCACTGATTATGCTATTATTCCCTACTGATGTATAGGCTAATAAAAATAACATCAGCAGTAATATGCATTTTAATAACATAAACATTCTGTGTGTATATCTATATGTCATATCATTATGTAACAAATAAATTATCACTAAATTTGCAATACTTGCAAATAACAATAACAAGGTGAAATCACTAAAATTATATTTTCCTCAATCAACTGACAATTAATGGTTGTAACGGCTGGTCTAGTGGTTAATAAACCTGACTGCTACAACAAAGATCATGGATACGATTCCCAACCAGGTCAAACTCTTCTGTGATGAGCAGGAATGTTTTTTCTGTATGTCTGGGTATAAATATCTATACAAGTATGTATTTAAAAAAATATATATATATATATATATATATATATGTGTGTGTATATGTGTTTATTAGTTGTCTGATCACCATAGTACAAGCTAATGCTTAGTTTGGGGTCAGATGGTGTATGAGTTGTCTTAAAATATTTATTATTATTATATTTACAGCACATACAAAAACGTATATAAGTTTATATGTAAAGGTGATCATAGACTTTATATGCTTTCATTATTTTATTGCTTAAAGTGAAAAAAACCCTCCCTGAACTAAGGTCCCTTTTTAATTGCCTCGTTGGTAAAGCTTAAAAGTTTGAAATCCTTCATTTAATTCCTGGCCTGCGGTAATTTATGGGACAGATTATGTGTTAAGTGTGTAATGTATGTTGCCAATGTCACCTGCTACTCAGGGAATCCACAAGCAGAGATGAAAGTATGCAAAGCATTACTTGTGTATCATATTTCTGGGTGGCAACAAACTAGTGACATAGTCTTTAATGATTTAGCGCACTAACTTTATTTTGGTCATATTTATATCTGGCACTATTTAACATTCAGATGGCTCATCAGTTTCACCAATGACAGTGGTATTTTTCACAGTTTAGATATGAAGAAATGATTCAAAATTATGATCAAACCTTATTTCTGTTTATATCATATTCTGGTATAGATTTCCTCAACACCTTTATCTCATATTTATATTGATATTCCACCCAAAAGCAGTGATATTTTAAGAGTCACTACTAAACCAAACTACAGAAACATATTCCTCAAACTGGCATAAAATTATTGAATGTTTCTCAGCATAAATATTGTATCTGTAATGGTCCTTTTTGAGCCCAGCTCTTGTTAGCCTTTTTTTATGGTTATTTTATACCTGTGCTCTAAATTCCCCCTGGCATCCGAAAAGTTATCTGTCTTATATCATATTAGTACAACATTTTAGGTTAAACATTAAGACAAATATCACTTTAAAACTTTGTTTCCTTACTTTTATATCATTAAAGTAGTTAGTTTCCTGTCATTGTTACTTTTTCTACAGTATTGCAATAAATGGCGGTAATGACAAAGCCCTGACAGAGGTTGCATGTTGCACCGTACATCAACAATTGCAAATACAATACAGCACAATAACATAATAATTTATTCCATTTTCATTATTAGAAAAAACAGCTGCAACTTTGAAAGGATGTTATTATGACTGTTTACTTGTAACAAACATTTCTTAATTATTTTTATTCTGTGAAAAGATAGATAGTCATAAATACTTAAAAGAAATACTTTACTTTTTTCATGGTTCTGGAGAGGACCTATCTTTTTAAAGATATATTATAAAAGTAATGGATATTCTCTAGTATCAACATTAACCTACTATGACTATCAATATACAAGCAGCCATATAAATTTTAACAAAGTGGTAATGGCACTATTAATCAATCAAAAATAAATTATCAAAACATCTATATATCTATCTCACATCTGTTGTCTATTGTTTTAATTTTGACATAACCTCAAACATTAAAATTGCTATTTAGCAATTTATTTATTTATTTGCATTAGCAGTAAAAGTCAAACACAAAAACAGGATTTTCTTACTTACCATACCTTACTATATTATATAAATACCATATTATATGAATATACTGTACTTTTGGTTATCTTTTGACAATAGATAAAATAAATTCCACAAAACAACTACTAGATATTTAGATAAAACTTGGCCTTATAAAAACATAAAGAAAATGTCCTTTTATAAAATATTTATACCCTGTTTAAAAAAATTGGATACTCCTAGATAAATACAAGGGTACTTAGGGTGAACTAGAACTGGTCAACCATTGAACTACTGATAGAAATTATTAAGGAGGCTAAATTTATAGCTTACTGCAACCATTTATTATTACATACATATAGTTATGGTATTGAATTGAAGAATAAAACGGAAGAATGGAGTAGTTTAGTTGAGCTATTGAGTGATAGTAATATTAGGTTCCCAATTTCTATATCTTGCATGACAATTGCATACCAACTAATGCGTATGTTAATTCAAATCAACAATATAACTGCTTCATCAATTCATTAATGGATGACTTCAACCCATTTTCTGCCTACTACTCAGCACAGGACTCTCCTCATACCCGAGGAGGTCTAGGAATTCACCACTCAGCTCTAATGATGGCAGCAGAGTGCATAAAATAAAAAAATATTGGTGAAACTGAGTTTTATTACATAATTTTGGGAGTTGTATTATTTGTTTTCATATCTTCAAATATAAATATTATCATCATTTCTGTTTACATAACACATACATATTTCAGATAAGGAGGAAATTAAAAACAGACAAGTTATTAAGAAGAAAGGTATTTGCTTGACAGTAATATCACATTCAGTCAAAATATATACTCCATCATATGTCATGATTGCAACCCATAACTATCCCAGTACCGGGCTCAGATGTCAACTCGCAATATGAGGGGTAAAGTCCACGATGCTGGCCAGGTGCGGATTGGTGGACTTCACACACCTTTGAGAACTCTTATGGAGAGCTCTTCTTCAGTTTTCCTTGCTATGTTTTCTACTACACAATACCAAGTGAAAATAATCTTTGACCGGCAAATAACTTTGAAAATTAGAAGTGCATGGATGCAGGGTTTGAACCCAAAACCTCTTGTTTGAGAGACCAAACTTCAAACCACTAGGATATCACTGGTTATACACCAATGCAGCAACAATAGTTTGTCAACACAACACCAGATGAATATCAAGTAACAACATGCTGAAATTATTGAAAAGGAACATCTACACAATTTGCATCTATTGGTGGAAAAAGCTATTGAGTCCTACTTACATCCATTTACATTTAACTATCAGCAAGTGATGTAATGGTGAAATAGGTAGCTTGACAATGTGTGGTGAGAAAGTGTAACAATTTATACATGAATTTTATAGAAAGTGAAATCCTTATACAAAAGTGGTTAAGCTATAAATGAAAAATTAAATAGTCTATGTAAATTTTGAGAATGCTTCATAGCTATAAGTATAAATATATAATTTTTTTACAGTCCAACAGCTCATTACTTGCAATTTCAATGTAAGACTGATAGGTATTTACTATTTTAAACATAGTGAGATATGATATCTATATTCTATTGTAAACTCAAGCATATCTAACAAATATGGAAGCATCAAACATATCCCTGTAAATAAAGCATAGTAGAAAATAAGATTTATCTTCACATTTGCAAGATTATAATCTGACCCTAGTGAACTAACTGGAATACTACAGATATTATTGAATATATTGTTAATAATAATAAATATAATTATCTCTTGCATCACTCTACTTGGAGTATACAATATTCTAGACTTGAATGTTTGTTTTGAATATTAATATTTCAAAATTAATTCCAACTGTAACTACGTTTTAATATCTAAAACATCGTATCGAATGTTAATAAATATACAAAGTAACCATATTTCAGTCACAACTTGCGAGTTCACCTGACTCAATATAATTTGGACATGGTATTACGTATTTACACTCGTCTCAATCGTGAAATATCACTCAGGTGGCTTCAATTATAATGATAATAGCAAAAATCTGTTGAATACATCGGTATGACCTTCGTTTTGTAATCAACAATCGTAATCATCTGGGCCTATAAACAGGCAAACTAATTGCGTTTTTGTGGAAATATACACGTGGATTCTACCTATAAACCGTTGCGAGAACCTTCTTTTCACTACAAGTTTAGTGTTACTGAGAAATCAAGGAGCAAAAGGTTAAAAATGTATCGGCTTCATTATTACGATAACCAAACACTATCCACTGAAAAAGTATAGTATGTAAACACAAACTAAAAATCACACTAGGACAACAACTGAACATTGCATTTACCGTCAGAGTTTGAACGATAAAACATCTTCGACTTATTGCGAATCCTCTTTGCAATTTCGCCCTTGTCTCGGGCGCTAAAAGTCAGCACTTACCGGCCATGACAAAGCCCAGCACAAAAACTTAAGAAGTTCAATAGTTTTAGTACACAATCACTTCGGTATTTTGCTAAAACATCACACAGAATTCCCGATGAAAACTGATTAAAATCATTTCAACTTTACATCGGTAAAAAGCAATGGCGCTCAGAAAATTCACAAATACATACAATAAATTACTGCAGAACTCAGTGTTGCCGCACGCAAACTGTAAAAATCTACTATTTTAATCAGGAGTGGATATTATTTGGAATTGCTGGGTGAATTACATATCTAAATTACTGGCCTAAAATATAATATTATGATTATATAAAGATTATATCACGTAACCTTAATTTAACTAAGAGTCTTAAATAGAGATATAAAACTTTACGGATAGGTATGCATTATTTTTATGATAATCAAATATTAAATTTTTGACAAAAATCATGTTATATGATACTGAAATTAATTTAATGAAGATTTTAATATCTGCTATCACTTTATTATTTATTAAAATAGTTATTTCAAAAGTAAAATATTCCTTAGAACGAAACGCTTAAAATGTATTAAAAATTGTGAGTAAAATTTAATAAGTTATAAATAGTATTAATAATAATTAATGCTTAGTTGATCCAAATAAACAACTTGCGAAGGATCAGTGACGTAGAAAATTTTAGAAATATATGAAACTTCCAACCATCAATATTAAAAAAATATATATATGCTGTCTGCAACGTTGTAATAAAAAAAATTACTCTTAAAATGTTTTTATATTCATTTTGTAAATCTTAAAAGTTCCTACTAAAGGAATACATAATTTTGAAGATGGCAATGTGTGCACCACAGATATACAAACACAGTAGTTATTACAAACTATTTATTTCGTTTCAAAATAATGTAGCACATTGTAATATTTTTTTAATAAATGTATGTTTGTTTTATTTGAGAAACAAATACTGTTAAAACGTTTTCAAAGCTGGAAATCCTTTCGATTGATTACATTTAATAAATACTGAAGCACTACATGTAATGCAGCCACGGAATAAAAAGAGAAGTTTTCCATGAATGCAGCCGATAGACCAGTCTAAAAAGCACAGAGTACTTTATAAAATATGCCAACACGAGCAAGAATAATATTGTGTTAATGGTAATAGTAGTGCTTTTTTTTCTTGTGTTCATTTACGAACCTCTCGAACATATGAGAATGAATTTTCAATGATATTCTCTAATTATACCTTTCATAATTAATGTATCAGCAAAATAATGATTATGCCGAAAGGATGAAATCCAAAACTGAACCCACCTATTTTTTTATGTCAGACGTATCAACAATAATTGCCTATCGATCAATCAAAGAAATGTAAATTTATAAGTGCAATATCAACTTAATCCAAATTATTAGTTTTTTATTTACATTTCTTCAAAATGAGTTGGGATCCAGTAAGTACTTAATTTTTCAACTTTTTTTATTTTCATGGGCTATTTCATCCCCACACATACCTATTTAATCAGCATTTTAAACAGCTGCATTAATAGTTGTTTTATCTTTCTCCATGCCAACTTCCATTCGAACTCATCATCTCTTCATGTGTTGTTTCATAATAAAAGTAGCCTGTATCGTATTTTAAACTCTAGCATGTTTTTGTACCAAATTTCATCAAATTCAGTGGTTTAAGCGTGAAAGCGTAGCAGACAAACCGAGGATCACCGTTACTTTCACCTTTTTAATAATACATCCTTATGTACGGATTTTAGGAGAGTCCTGAAACCGCTGATAGGTATAATATTAGCCGAGGAATTCTATTATATTTTCGATGATAAGTGTACGCCAATCTTTGATTTTATCTTGTAATAAACATTTTAGCTTAGGTTTGGCCCACTAGATGTCGCTCGGTGTCGACACTTGTATATTTCGCCAATGGTATTTTAATAAATAAACTTAAAATATTCACTTCATACGTTAATACGAAGTAAAGATTTGAATACAAACTTAACGTCTACATCACTCTTTTCGAAAAATATCTTTTGTTGATTATTCCACTCAGTTCTGGGCTTTAAGACATTCAACTCGGATTAGATGTTTCTGACCTTAGTCTGCGAGGTGCAGACAGATATAAAAATAAAAAATATATAAATCATTGTTTTGGTTTGGTTCTCTTGCTAAAACTCCAAACACTAGTTTCCTAAATATTTATATATATATGTATTGTTAAGGATGTTTATATAGTATATCCTGTTACGTTATATAGTATTACCTGTCGTTTCGGTTACGGCGGCTGGGTTGCATAGCTGGGTTGGTTGGGTGGTTGAAGGGTCGACAACCTTTTCATAAAAAATCAAACGCCAATATGTGTCGTGGGGTTCTTATGGTTTGCACCGCAATTGCATATGGGCCGCGGATTGCCGACCGCTCAATGGCTACAATTAGATGAATCGTTTTAGTCTTTAATTGCATTGTAATTATATTTTACCTTGAATCTATAGAACGTCACAGGTATTATTAAAGCAACAGGTAATTCTTTTATATGTGATGGAACGTTGCAAGAAAAATGTGTCCTTTTTAAACCACTCGCTATAAATATCGATATACATTATTCACTCCAAAAATCGAATCGTTTAGTAAACGAGTTATCGGCTAAATTCGATATGGGGTTATTAAAAAAATATATAAAAAGTGCAGTGACAATTAGTACTATTTTCTGGCCCGTCTGCTTTTTTCACCCTTTCACGCTAAAAAAAAACAAGTGTGCGTATTGTTTATGAACAAAAATTGTCACATATAAACGACTTCGTCTTGCGACAGTGGTCACACCTTCCCTTGACCTGTAAGTAAGATAATCGTAATAAATGTATAGCATGGTGACGCCATTAAGCCACAACTCGATGGATATAGACTTCTTTTTAGTATCGTTGCAATACTTTGACACTGGAATTCTAGTTCGTAAGGCCGACCGGGTTTGTTACCATAGACTAAAAAGAACTAGAAAAGCCGTGTCTTATATAATAACAATGTAATTTAAAGTTTGGTGTCTTTTATGGAAAGATTAGTTTGCAAGTTGCGTCATCGAAAAAATACGAGTTCGTGTATTTTGGGAAATATCGACGAGGTAGGTCATACTCGTTCTGTTTTTTACATATCAAAGTTTAGGCAGAGTATGAACATTTGTTTAAGCAACTAATAATTGCATTTAGTTATTTATTGCACTTGATGGCAACCTAGCAAGACTCGGCTTACAATGTATATATTACAAGCTTTTCCCCCCTACTTTTACGTAATACAACTCCTGTCACCCCTCTTCTCTTAGCCCCCCTCTCCCCTTCTTAACCCCTTTCACCCCCCAACATTACATCTAGTACATAAATAGAGAGTGTTATGTTTGTATCTTTGGTAATGAAAATCTTTGATACCCTAATTCAACGCTCTTCAGTCTTACGTTCGCAAAAAAAAATCGTATTTTATGTCCTCATCCATTTTATGATTATACCAATTTTCATCAAAATAAATTACATTAACTGGCAACTCTTCTTGACAGGCCGGTTGGTCTGTTGGTTAGTGAACCTGACTACTAGACCGGAGGTCGTGGGTTCGATTCCCACCCAGGTCAAACTTTTCTATGATGAGCAGAAATGTTTGTTCTGTGTGCCTGGGTGTGTAATAGAAATATCTATTTAAGTATGTATTTAAAAGTATGTATGTATGTTTATCAGTTATCTGATCACCATAGTACCACTTAACGCTTAGTTTGGGGTCATGGCCGTGCGTGAGTTGTCCAAAAATATTTACTATTATTATAATCTTTTCGATTCTATTCCGAACCTATTGAAAACGAGAATAAAGGGAGGATTAACAATAAAGGAGGATTAAAAATGTACACCATAAACGAAATTAATTTTCCCTTAATAGATTAATAAATTCCTTGTTATGGTCCTTCGAGCCGGATATCAGAACTTAGCCTACATCTGTATCGTAAATGACATATCTGTTTAACATTAACTCTATAGTTTTAAATTGCAAAATGCCATTGGAATAAAATAATACTGTGGAAGTACTTATATAAATGTAAGTAGTATAATTGCGTATGACATAAACGCTTAAGTTAAGTTAAGCCATGTTGTAACGATAAAAGATCTGACTGCTAAACATGAAATCTTGGCTTCGATGCTCACACAGAACAAGAATGGATTAGGATGAAAAAAAAACAGTATCTACTTTTAATATATCCATTTCATTGCGTAAAAACCACGCGCGTAATTACTGATTACCGCAAAGGACCGGAATAAATTCCCCCGACGGTGTCCCGTTCAAGTTGAGAGTGAAAAGGCTTCCTCTAACTTAGTGCGCTTTACATTGAAGACTTCATCGCCACTTACCAACAGGTGGGATCGTCAAGCGTTAACTTATTTTAAGTAAAACAAATTAAGCAAAAAAAAGTTAGCTTGGGGTCAAGATGGATGAATTCCATTACAGCCCTGATGTATAACATTCATTGCCCCAAATTGTGTCATTATGACCCATATCCATTCTAATGGCTACCAGATGCTATTAAAATTAATAGACAGATATAAATTATTAATAAATACAGATTTGGTTAACTTATCTAAGGTAAAAAAAACTTTTATTAGTAGGGTTGCCACCAATACTTTGGTGTACAGTGTTATACTGTTTTAACTAAATTATACTTTTTACTGTAGAACAAAAAAATGTATTCTCATGATTTTGATGTTTGTCTGCCAAATGCCCCTACATGGAACTCCCCGTTTATTTTACTTTTAGTTTTGATGATTACAAGTCCTATGTAACTAAAATTACCAATAAGGGTTTGATAAATTGTGCAAAAAGTATTTTTAGTTGTGAAAATAGACAATTTAAGAAAAGGTATTTTTTTTAATAAAAAAAAAATACAGTGCTAATTTTTCTTAAATTGTTTTCAGACCTAAAAATATTTTAACAACTAAAGCAAATAAAAATTTTCAGACCTAAAAATATTTTTTTTAGGTCTGAAAATTTTTATCAATAATAAAACGCCTATTAACGTGCCTATAGCAGTAGATGTTAAGTCTGTAATAACTATGAAATCAGAAAACAATGTGTCCTTGTTTTCCAATCGTTAATAACAGCTCACAGCATGATTTCATGATCTTAATTGCAATGACGCGTAATTTCAAGCGCTAATAACTTGAACATAAGTAAACGATCGAATAATGCAACAGCGGAAGCGCGAAAATGGATGGGTGACCGCTAGTGGCAAACATTTCATAAGCGCATCCGTGCTTCGGAGGGCACGTAATCCTTTCAGCAATTCTTGATTATAATCAGATGGTAGTCTTTAATCCATGTTTAATCCTTGCCATTTCGGTTTGCCACAATAGTCGTGGAATGCGCTCTAGACGTCCCGCCGATATTCGTTTTGAAAGTCAGAGCGATATTGTAGCGACTATGTCGTTGAAGCGCAATTTGGTTTTCACATTCGCAATCGGTTGTCAACTGCACACCAACGACATCGAACTGGAAGTCGTACGTCAACGAAATGTCAACTGTATTCAGAGCCTGTAGAGTTAAAGTTCTATTGACGTTCACGTTCATAAATAAATATGAATTAAATATGAATACCAGATTCCGTCTGGACTGCAATCGGACGACTTCTGGGTCTTGAAACAAATATTTTTTCTGTTATTGTTCATGCCAAACGCCAGTTCAAAAATGTATGGGAATGACATCTAGCTCAGAAAAATATGGCGTCTGTGTTTCCGCAATAAATGTCATTCACATACATTTTTGAATTGACGTTTGGCGTGAACGTTAACAGAAAAGACATTTGTGAGTTAAAGGACGCTTCATTAACAAGATCATTAAACTTTTTCCATCGACGAAAATAATATACCTGCATCTTATCTTATCTAAAGTTAAAATAAATTTAAACTCTAAGAAATATAATTATCGTAATTATTATTGTGATAATTATTACTATTATCATTTTTTCCGTGAGCCCTCTGGCTACCTTCTACTTCGTGACAACCCCTAAACCATTCGGTCATGTCCTGACTAGGGCTGTCAACTTTTTTCTTGCAAATAAAGTATGTTGGTTAATAAAGAAATGAAAAGGTACATTTATGAAAATAAAGAACGTATTTTTCTTTATAATTATGTTTAAAGAAATTTTTACTTACTATTACTTTTTGCTAGTTTTATCATAATTATCACTAAATAAATAAAAGTAACTAGTAATTATGATTGTTAAATAGGGTTGGTTTGTCATTGGATAGTTTCATTTTACGATCAAATTCCAACGACTATAGTTTTATGAAGCCAACTGAAAATGAAGCGATTTAAAGTATTTTTGCGTAATTCATTATGCTCATAAAGTGTTATTGCCCAAAATAACGTACATTTTATAAAGTACAGGTGACAACCCTAGTCATAACATACCTCATGTACTTGGTGTAGGTCATGTACTGATACTTAATTTTACAATTAATACATTGACACAAAGTAAGTAAGTAAGATACAAGGTTACTTTTTCAGAATAAAAATAGATTCTCACTCTATGCCAAATTTCATTCAGATCCGTTCAGTAGTTTTTGCGTGAAGGAATAACAAACATTAATCCCTCCACCCATAAGACAATTTGTAGGATGAAGCACTTTTTTCATAATATTACAGAGGTTTTAAAATCATTAACCCCACTCCAATGTCACAATACGGGAGTTTAGTAAAAATAACGAGAAAAAAACTAAAAGTCCAAGTTTCAATGTATTATTTTGAGACTAAGCTTACGGCTACGGACTCGTCTACGCAACTACAAACGCTCTCTTCCTGCCATGCGGTTCGGGTTCGTCCGTAAAACCACACACCCTGGGAAGCATCTTTTACACTTACCATTTTTGTGTCCATGGTCGAAAATGACGCTCAGTTTATGCAAGCTGTTCTGTCTGGCTTCCGCGAACAGTCGCCTCTTGTTCTTCGGCGACGGCTGCGTGGCCAGTGGTGACACTACCATCGTGGTGGTAGCCATCATTATATCACCATGTCACACGGGCTGGAAAAAATATTAGATATAAAACAAGTATTGAAACAGTATAGAGACGAAATACTATGAGAAAAACGGGAAGTCGGACCGTTGGAAATCAGCATTAGATACTATGTATTCATGCGTTCAAAAGTCAGTTCAAAGTCCAGTTGTTTATCTAGACCCTATACGCAATTTTGTATGGAAATAAATCCAGATCGAATTTGCACCGACTATAAATGATAGAATTATTTAACCAGCAGCTGGCGGCCTATAGGAGGATGGGTGGATGGATGGTTAGTATATATAGGTATCACGGAAACGTCATTATACCCTTAAGTGTTTTTATGGTTTAGAGAACACTACATGCTGTGGAGTTGTCAGTCCAGGCCCTCGGCCTTGTTAAACTAGATTCGGAAAGGCATTCGTTCTTGGGCATTGTGGTGGAATATTCTCAAAGTCTTAAGCCAAAAAGGAAAACAGGGACATGTGATAAAAAGTGGTGGTCAAAAGTAAGCTAAGTATTGGGATTTCCTTAAGGTGGAAACCCGTCCTATGGTTGCGATGACCAGAAACTCGGCCAACAGTTAGATAGACTAGTGCATTATATTCCCATAACAGGGAGCAATAAATGGTACCTATAACACAGACAAGACAGTCAAACACGCACCATGGAAAGCCATCTTGCGATGCAAGTCCGTCGAGCGTCCGCAGAACCACAGACCGTGGGAAGCGGCCTTTAGATGTCTATATTGTCCATGAATACTTATCAGCGTCATACAAGTCTGCTCGTTTGTCGACTGTTTACAAAAAGGAAGTTTTACGAGCACTGTTTTTACCGTTCTACGGAAATTGTCGATAAAAAATGTTTTTCTAGGCGTGACGTAAATCAGTAATAATATTTACTTAAGTATTCCAGGTAGCATTGAACCTTCATAACGGAAAAGTTTTAGGTAAATATTTTGATTTGTATTAGATCACGACCTCTAACAAGAGTCATCTTAACTTGAATTAATATAAAATAGGTACGAGTAAATATTTAACTCAGGGATAGGTTTACAATATTCTTTCATTTATTTTACGGGTCGGCAACCTTTTATTATATGAAAACCACAAATGTTACAAGAATATTGGGTATGACGAATGGGATCTATGTGGGTCCCACAGCAATGGCATACGGGCCGAATGAGACCCGTAAGCCGCGGGTTGTAGACTCCTGATTTATTTTTTTTCTGACCTTTTGGTCTAGTAGTTAGTAAAATTAATTAGTAAGTCTGAGGTCGTGGTTTCGACTCACACATAGGATATACTTTACTGTAATGTACTGGAATGTAAAGTCCAGCGAATTTGTTAACGTGTCCAGCAAAGCACGCATCTACAAAATTATGAACTTATGTTTAATAATTCATGAATCGTATATTATAACTAGCTGTTGTTCTCGCAGCGTAGCAACGTTGTTCTGCTATTTAGATAATTATCTTTTGCCTATGTCGCGCGAATTAAACCATTTCCGTCAGTATAATAAGCATACAATTGTCCACAACTTCATCTAAATCAGTCCAGTAGTTTCAATACTAATTTTAAATTTAATTTAAATCCCTAATCTACATAATTATTATTTAAATGAATTAAAAATTAAAATCTTAAAATTAAAAAATTAAAATCTTGGTCATTATTATATTTTTTATTTTACTGTCCGTATTTCGACCGTAACTAATTTAGGAAGCAAAAAATTTTTTTTAAAGTTTTAGTAGTTTTTGTATTATTAATAACCAGTTCATAAAAAAATATATAAGTATTAAAATGTTTTTTTAAGTGCTCATAGCTCGATGATATATATATTATCATTTCAACCCATCACGGCCCAATAATGAGCATAGGTCTCTTCTCTGAATGAGAAGGTTAAGGCACGGTTAAGGTTAGTACACCACGCTAGCCAAGTGCGGATTGGCAGGCTTCATACACCTTAGAATTGTACAACTCCCCGGCATGCAGGTTTCGTCACAATGTTTTCCTTCACCGTAGCGTGCACGCCCTGCGGAGCCCCCGAGTAAGAGATCAAATTCTCAATCACTAGGCTATCACCGCTTGGCATATATATATATCAAGCCTTTTCATATATATAATAACATAAATATGTAAGTTAGCGCTTGACTACGATCCCACCTGATAATAACTTTCAGACACCCTAAACAAAATTTCTTTTGTGTTATCGTCCACGTCAAACGCTAATTCAAATATCATATATATAATATTTAAAAATATTGATAATATTAAAAAAATATGGGAATAACGTTTATTGCGGAAAAACTGTCACCATATATTTTGTCTTAAGGCCTATGAGAGAAATGACAGAATCTTGCCTGTTAACCTTTCTCTAAATAAATATTTTATTCCTAAAATGGCCACACATAGGTACATACGTAGATATGGAGATATATCTGTGGACTCGTATATTGAAAAGTATGAAACATAACTTTTGCCAGTCTCAATTAACTGGCGTAACAAGAACCGATTCAGACTGATTTCAGGCAACTCCAAGTAGTAAAGACTATCACGAACTGAACACTGCACGCGACGATATACACTTTAAAGAATGAATTGTATACAAAAACAATGATGAGGTACCACGGGCCCGACGCGAAGGATTAAAAAAAGCGCTCGATATTAAAACCATGACATTTAATACTAAATATAGATAATAAAATCTATAGTATAAGATAGTATTATGGTGACATAATGACGTCACGAGAAATCTTAATCACGCTATGGATGTTTTCTACATACCATACATACATATATGTACATTTCAAACATGAACAGTCGTAGTCCGCATCACATGTCGCATGGCAGAATATCTCCAACTTCAGAATGACTAACATTGTTAATTATTGAATGAATAGTTAAGTATACCTTATACCTGGATATCGATGGCTCTTAGAAACAATTTGAACAGTTAAACTTTTTTGCGTTAATGCTTCCTTTTACGATAATTAAAGAC
The DNA here is from genome assembly GCA_018249125.1 of Asbolis capucinus. Classification (NCBI taxonomy): domain Eukaryota; kingdom Metazoa; phylum Arthropoda; class Insecta; order Lepidoptera; family Hesperiidae; genus Asbolis; species Asbolis capucinus. The sequence continues at coordinate 1,766 of DWJZ01001012.1, read as the reverse complement.
ATTTACCAAATAAATATATATATACATAGCACTATGCGATGTATTGACTGTGCGAATTTCCTAGCTTCAATTGTAGCTAGGGTTGCCAACCGTCCTATATTATATAATATTGTACTGTATTTTGCGACTAAGTTTTATATACTGTTGAAGAAGTATGTACTCGTAGTACGCGAAAATATATTTCAGTACAATAAATCATTGATCGATTTGGCAACATTAAAACTAATTTAAAAAATTCGTAATTTTTAAACGTCTGACGCAATGTTCAAATGAAATGTTTCTGTAAACTTGTTGACTTTTTTTCTTCGCAAAAAATACTATATTTTGAAGCGTACTATATTTTTACAACTTTTGTTCAAACAAAAAACGTTGGCAACCCTAGTTGTGGCATTTGCAAAATATTTTAAAAGGAACTTAAAGTCTTTGTTGAAAAGTTATAATTATGCACTATGTTCTTGTACATAGGAACCAACGATACAGCTACAAGAATCTTTCCCGAGATATTCCATAGAAATCGCTAGCTTACCTATGTAAGTTGGACTTAATTTCAACAAGCTAAGTTTACAAGCTATTACATAAATGGCTACGTAAGCTATATTACCCTATGCGGTCAATGCCACATGAACTCTCAATTAATGGGTGTTCTCACTACCAGAATTAGTAATTACGATACTCGTACAAGCTTGAACTAACTTCGTATATGACTAGTACGTTCTGGGTTCGTTGTGCACCCTGGCCTAGAGAAATACGGCGAAAATCTCATTTGCATGTACTACAGAGTACCGGTAGTACACGTGGCTTCAATCATGCCCACTACTGAGCGCGGGTCTCTCCTCATACAGAGGAGGCCTAGACATTACTCCACCACGCTGCCCCAATGCGGAGGGGTTAGTGTACAACCCAAGTGTCGGAAGTTTTTATGCCCCCCAAAGGCCTCCGAAGTGGCTTTACGATTGCTATCTAACGACAACAACCGGGACTGATGTACGTACGTGGGTGTATGTGCCCGCCGAAGCCCAGAAGCGATCATAAAATTTTTGCCATTAGCGGTCATCAATCCACCTACCAACGGCGCCCGTTGCTGCTTAACTTTTGCGATTGCTTGCAATCGAAACAAGCCGCGGGGCTATGAACGCATCACAGTACTCTGTGCAAATTCCATGTCGATTTTTTTCATAACAAATTCTGATTTCAATTTTGTATGGAATTTTAATTTTGTGCCATTTGTCACGGTGAAGAAACATAGAGTGAGAAAACCTGAACTACTGAGAGTTCTCTATACAGTTAGTGACATATTTGAGTTTCAAAAGCATTTAATAAATGTGAACTTTATAAGGAAAAAAAAGCTTAATGTTAACAAAATATTATTTGTATACGGTCTTTGGTTATAACTTTAATTGATTTTAAGTACGTGTAGAAAATTTATATTTTTTACTGTTATTGTTTGTCAAAAATGTTTGGTCATTTCTGAGCTCGTGTCGAGGACCAGTTCAGGTCGCGGCCTCCCTCAGCCCGGGCGATATTGCCAGTCTTAACTTATAGTTACACCACTATATATTATTCCTGCTTAGTCACACGTGTAACACAGTGACAATGGGAAAAAATCCTTTCTAATGTAACAGACACCTATAGATATATTGATTAATTTGGTGGGGATTAGGCCACTTCTAGAAGGAAACTCACAAACCAATTTCTCTCCACTTTTGATGATATGCAATGCATTAATATATTTTTTTATTTATTTCAGGAGTCGGCGGACCCTCTGG